>QFET01002210.1:0-23369 GCA_003316355.1 Tuber calosporum
GGCGCCAGTGCTGTTGTCCGGGGCCAACGTCGGGGCCGGAGGTGGGTATTAGTCTGTGGGGTTTCAAGCCCAGAGCTCTTAAACTGCTCCTCTGGGCCCTTGTGGGAGTTATGTGCCTAACAGATGGATGACAACTTCGACTAAGTGGGGTTCACACAGTTAGAGAAGTCATAGTTTTGATCATGCTATCAGCAGTGTGGGGAAAAAGAAAGTTTCTGGGTCAAAGTTGGTTCGCTCTAAGGACAAAAGATTAAAGATGGGAAGATTATACTTGTGCATGTGTAAACCAGTTGTAGTCCGTGAACACTAAGCTGTGGGATATAATTATCGAAGTGACTCCCCAGCTTTAGCTATCATCAAGCAACTGATACGAGATCGTATCAAGATTATAAGTTTTACTCAGGATGTTTAACTACGCGCCTTCCTAGATAATCTCCATTTCACGGAGAAAGATTACGAGCCTAGCTCACTTCACTTGCACTTAGAATTGACTACCCTTAACTATATATGGGTGCATTTTTGCGAAAACAACTACCAAAGGCGGTTGCCACCACTCTCAGAATTTAATCCTCTGTAACCTCTACCTGATAGAGTAGGCAGTCAGCTTCTCAGAATATATTTAAAGTTAAATTTGAGGCCAAATTGGACCTAGAATCATCCAAGTTAAAATTTTAACAAAAAATCTTTTTTTTATAGAATGATAGCCTCTTTTGAATAGTTCCTGCTATTAAATTTGAAATATTTCTAGGAGGAGGAGGAGTGGTTATTTTAGTTATTAAAATTGCTCAGTTTGTCAAATATTTCATAGACATGATATAGCTGTACTAACTCAGTAAAATGCAACATAAAATGAAGGTTATAGGGCTCAAAGTTGAGACATGATTGATTTAATATATGTAAGAATATCACTATAGATTTCAGGATAATAATAATAATGATAGAAGTTAAAATTTAGCTTATATTAGTTTAAGAAATCAAAACATCTTGGATAATTAGGTGAGGAAAGTAGAATTTCCTGGTTCTACCCTACCAACTAGGTATTGTAGTTGCCTTTCTGGCTAAAAGAATAAAAGCAAAAGCCTATTAACTAAAATTAACTGTTTCATAAACATTCTATTATTATCAGATATAACCCTTATTTAACAACCACTATTATATTACCCTATTTTGTTTAATAATATTGAAGAACTATAACAATATTTGCATAGCAATAACTAGGCAAAATTTAGCTTCTTGTATCTCCTATTCCTGATTTTTCCTTTCTTATTAATTGTTGTGCTATTACATCTTGTTCGTCAGAAAACCTGTTTTTCCATTTTCTCAGACTTGTCTTGGTTGCTATGCAAACTAAAAAGGGCTTTTACTCAAAACAACAAAAAACCCAATGTAGTAACTTTCCCAAAACAGCACCCATATTGACATTTCTCCTAGTTACGCAGGCATAATAGATGATTGAGGCATACCTCGAAGACATACCAGAGGAATCATACAAGTTCATACGTGTTTCCACCCTCTTCTACAAGTCAATTCTTGAACCTGGTCCAAAAAAGCTCTGCGACACAGTTTTAACTATCATTTACGACCGCATTCCAGATATCGAGTTCTAACTGAACCCTTACAAACTCTCCTGGTTCACCGACCCTAAACTCATCCTACCACTACCAGATATCTCAGATATCTATTAATAATTTCACATGGCATCCTTCTGGTGGGACCCCCTCATTGACTCTGACAGTGAGGATACTGGAACCTTAAGTTCCATTGCTTCAACAATATTCTTTACACCCTCTTCATGGGGATTTGAAAGACCCCCACATGCCTCCTAAATGATGTCATCATGACAACTGACAGTCGATCTGGATACGACGATATCGCACATCTATTAAGTATACCGGGACGGAATCGACCAAGCACGAGGACGCTCCAGATCACCTTTGGCTCTCCACCACCTCTCATTACCTAGAGGAGTGAAAAATTCAGCCCACGTCACCAGCTCAAGTACCCATGGTGCTTTAGATGCCAGAAACCCAGCATTGAAAAATTGGGAAAACGCATTGGACAAGCGAAGAGATATTTCGACCCAACCCTATGGCAATCAGTTGACAATACTCATCTCGTATAAATTGAAATGTCGAATCTATTACACGTACAGGCGGACCAATTTCCGCACCCCGCAAACTGAATCACCTACCGTTTAGAGATTATATGGGTAGATCTAATACAGATCCACATCGAATTAGAAAGGTCTGTGGCGGGGACAATCACTCTTCAGATGGCAACAATAAAGATTCTTGACTCAAAGTTAAGACGTGAGGAACAATGAGCTACCTACCAGAAAGCAGTGTGTACTCAACTGTATTCAATCCTTGGTGCCACATGTCAGGATTCTCTTGACCGAGATCGCTAATTGTATGAAGCCCTGGCCCGCCATAGAGAGCAACTTCTACCAAGGCAAGTTACCGCACAGGAACAACAAGAGCGGACCAGAGGGTAGGTAAGGGAACTCTACCAGCGATTAGAACAAGAAAGTATTCTGAGAGAAGCTAATAACAACTGGGAGAAAACAGGGTCAGATTAAATGAGTCATATGTTGGTGAGAATAAGCGAGGCAGTAATGCAAATACAAGTTACCAGACACCCACCTGGTATATGGGTAATAGTGGAACCCTTGCAAGTTGAAAATGTGGGGTTACTAAAACGGCCAATGGCAGATGGCAGAGAAGAAGTCCGGTTTATCCCCTCAAGAGATAATGAAAGTAAGTAGACTGTGGAGACGGAAAGGGGAATGGTAGAAAGGAACCGCCAGCGACTCCACCAGCAAATGCACCTAACCCGGGAGATGATCACGGTGGCTTGAAAGATGTAGGTGGCCACTCTATACAAGATGGTGAGCCATCACAAAGACACTTGATAGGACGATAGTTCCAATGCAAAGCAGATGCATTGGTGGACCAGCTAAAGCCAGGATTATCCTGAATCAACCACTAACCAGCGGATCCACCATTTAAAATTGTGAATAAGCCTACTCTGGATGTCCCAGTATGGATATTAAATTTGTTACTCTAATTTGGGAGAAACTATACCAAGGGGAGGGTGACGAGGAGTGCATAAAGTATACATTGCGAAGAATGGAGGGAACCCACTGGGCCCATTTTGCCACAACCTACTGGAAAAAAATTCACTAGGGACCTCAGATTCTGAAACCATGAGGGTTATGATTTCAGATCAAGGTTCGAGCCGAAGTTATTTCATGATTCTCTGTACGGCATAATGCGCAAAAAGCCTTAGCCGAGATGGAGAAGTTCAGGTAGACTGGTAATAGAAAGAAGAAACTCCTTACCATGGAAAACTACAACATGGAGGCAGAAGTATCCGATATGGCTTAGAAAACGATAGTTCAGCTGCAACTCCCTATTGAAGCCATACATTAGCTATTATATTCAAAATCATGACTTGGATAGGAAATTAGTTAAGGCAGCCCACTGGGTTTCGAGGTAGAACAATCATTCAAGGAACAATAAGGACTATTCAGACAAAACCACCTGGGTAAAAGTAACTCTCATAAAAGAAACGGGAGTAGGAATCCACCTCCAGCAAGACCACAGCTGGAAATAAAAAAGTGAAAAGCTTAGACAGCAGCTGAAAAGGCTGCCTCAAATTAAAAAAAAAAACCATCATAAAAAGGGAAAAAGCACGCATTAAAGGAAAGGTTAAGCAAACAAATTGGGATGAAGCTCATAAAAGAATCCCTGAGGACAAAATTCAGGAGCGAAAGAAAGTCAATCAATGCACATGTTGCACTTTTACAAAGCATACTTGCAAGTTCTATTAGAAACAGGCCAGGTATCGGTTATATGACAAAAACGGAGATATTTCTAACCCTAATATCGGCGATCCATGGGAACTAGAGGAACAATGGGGCTAAGATTACCAACAACAAGTGTGAAACAAGTGAACCAATTCAGAATTTGGAACCTAGATGACATTGATGAAACCTGAAAGAAGATTTACTAGCTGCGACAGTGACACCGACCATGTACCCAGTTACGGACACTCTAGCGAAAGCAAAATCAACCAAAGTGCTCGACCTCTGCAAGCTCTTCTCGCAGGTATTCCGCTTTCCCAGTGGGAAACTTAAACCTTGGCGGGAGTCAGGAATAGCAATCCAGTCCAACTGGAGTAATGCAGACCTAATAATATTAGGCTAGCAAGAAGCCATTAACTTGGACTGTATCTGGTTGTAGTCCTGGACTAACTATGGGAATCTTAAAAACTAAAAGAAGAAAATGATTCGCAACATTTCGTGTATATAGGACCTGAGTACTGAAAACGGTCGTCTAATCCAATCTCCTTATAAAGCCCTTACTCTCTATCAAAGCTCCTGGGAAGAGTGGACAGACCTGTTCTAACAATGTACTTCTTAAGAATGACTAGGGATCTCAAGTCTAGCCTTGATTAAGAGAAGCCCTCCAGGAATGAACATACATAAAGGGTCAGCTGGACAACGAAATAAGCAAAGAAACGGAACTGGACTGCAACCATCAAGATAAAAGATGTGGGTAGAGGGGGAGAAACTACAGCTACTTGATAAACACACTAAATGGAGCAGGGTAAATTGGTCCCAAACCTGAACTAGGCCTTTGTGGACTGAGTAGGCAGGATAGATTCTTGTGGTAATCGAGGCGAAGTTCTGAGAATCCACTGCGTAAAACCTAATTACACAAGTACGGCTTCAATATGGCAGGGCAAATGGCAGGAGTATCGGAACCCTTAGGCAAGGGGTAAACACCAGTGTTAGTGGGATGCCCAATAAACCAAAGAAAAAGATTTTGGTTTATCGAGATGACTTCAATAGCTGAAACTGGCCAGGCATGGTATAAAACACCCCAGTTACCACAACAAGGAACATGTTACACAAAAGACCTACACAGGCCCCAAGTGGCCACAACAGAAGAAACAAAATAGGAGCTCTAGCCCCACCTTATTATTCATGCTTAAAAGGCAGGGCAACTATTGAAGCAAATGGAGATCAGATCCAGCTTTGTGTGCTATTAGACTCGGGTCTAATATATTCCTAATTAACCAAGAACTGGTTAACAAACAATACTTGCCATACCACCCATACATATATACTATCAATGATGATAATTCGGTATTTTGGGTACTAGGAAACTTGTGACCAGAATGGAAATAGGCGATCCCTATCGGCTAGCGAATGAGGTGACGCGGCTTTTACAGGCATGATCAGAATAGGGGAATATTGGGACTTGTCTCTAAGCCCATAAGTCCTTAAAAGGATATATTAATAGATGGACAGGAGTGGACTGACCCTTATTAACAATGACAAAGGGGAATAGTTGTATCGCTGCTCCAGAGAAACAACTAAGTTTGACCCCATTTGTTAAGGCCTGCACGACACTAACCAAACATGCATCCAAACTGAGGAATAGTGCTAATTAAAAATGCCGGGGTTCTTTTCTAAAAAATAAAACCCAAATGAGGCTCTTAAGTAGAGCATCCTACCCTAGATCCTAACCAGACTCATTGTACAAGGAACTGAAACGACTTAAAATACTTTAGAAGTTTTTTGGGTTGGTTTAACCTCCGACCCTGCAAGGACAACTAGTTTTAGCTCCTTATTGAGCCTCCTGTGCTTGAAGCCATGCAGAAAAATGGGAGCCAGTTAGCCTGCTTAAAGGGCCAGGGTTCTTTTAGTTCGGGCAATGTAAAATCTCTTAGCAGTGCAGCCAAAGGGCCTGTTCAGTCACTAGACTAGTGATGTATTAGACTTTGTCCGAACAGCACAATTAGCAAATACGTTGTCCCGTAAGTGGTCTGAACTTGTGACCTCTGTCCTGACGCTTTTGGTAGGCCAATACCAAATGCAACACAGTGGACCATGACCCCATGAGTATGGAATAGTATAAATTAACAGATCCTCTTATAGAAAAATTTTCAGGATTTTTTACGACAATGCCAAAGTTTCAAAGACTATTGCATCTATAATGGGATGAGCTATTCCAAATTAGGAAATTGCTAACCTTTTCGGAATTATGCTTATTTAACAGACATCAACTTTATTTTCCAAAACAAGATACCCTTTTATGTAATTCCCCTTAAAAAACATGTTTAAGTTTAGCAAAAAACCCCCTCGCATTTTACTCACAGCTATGCATATTTGGATTGCATAACAATACCGTGTATAGTTATGCATGCAGGTTTCCTAGGAAAATTCGGATTTGGAATTTTATGAGAGCCACTCAGCAGAAGACGAAGACCCCTTGTAGGGGGACACCCTAAATCATAATAAAAAATTTATTGTGTTCTAGTTCCTCTGAGAAGACTGCTTTGATCGATATGATATTGCGGTTATCACAATCACCGTACATATGGGTGCTGTGTTGAGAAAGTTACTACATTGGTTTTTTTGTTGTTTTGAGTAAAAGCCCTTTTTAGTTTGCATAGCAACCAAGACATGTCTGAGAAAATGGAAAAACAAGTTTCTGACGAACAAGTTGTAATAGCACAACAATTAATAAGAAAGAAAAATCAGCAATAGGAGATACGAGAAGCCAAATTTTGCCTAGTTATTGCTATGCAAAAATTGTTATAGTTCTTCAATATTATTAAAAAAAATAGGGTTAAATAATAGTAGTTGTTTAACAAGGGTTATATCTGATAATAATAGAAAGTTTATGAAACAGTTAATTTTAGTTAATAGGCTTTTGCTTTTATTCTTTTAGCCTGAAAGGCAACTACAACACCTAGTTGGTAGGGTAGAACCAGGAAATTCTACTTTCCTCACCTAATTATCCAAGATGTTTTGATTTCTTAAACCAATACAAGCTAAATTTTAACTTCTATCATTATTATTATTATCCTGAAATCTATAGTTATATTCTTACATATATTAAATCAATCATGTCCCAACTTTGAGCCCTATAACCTTCAATTTATATTGCATTTTTTATGAGTTAGTACAGCTATATCATGTCTATGAAATATCTGACAAACTGAGCAATTTTAATAACAACTAAAATAACCACTGCTCCTCCTCCTAGAAATATTTCAAACTTTAATAGCAGGAACATTTCTAAGGAGGCTATCGTTCTATAAAAAAAAGTTTTTTTGTTAAAATTTTAACTTGGATGATTCTAGGTCCAATTTGGCCTCAAATTTAACTTTAAATATATTCTGAGAAGCTGACAGCCTACTCTATCAGGTAGAGGTAACAGAGGATTAAATTATGAGAGTGGTGGCAACCGCCCATTGTAGTCATTTTCGCAACAATGCACCTATATGCAGCAAAAAAGGTCTTCTAAACAAGGACAAACAGATATAATCACCTCATATCACTGATAAAAACTTAATTAGAATAACTATAATGGTATTAATGCCCTGAAGGCGATCTACATATATATCTGGATGGGAAATGGTATCGCAGAAAAGTCCTATAGGACTGAGAATCGAATATTGCTCATATTCATGAAAATTAGGTAAAGGAATTGAATCTTCGTTATAAATCTTTGCTGAAAACTATCCCCATTTTAGAAATTACAGGACACAAATTCACTAAAGAAGAATTTATACCTTGTCTCACTACTTTGAGATAGGAATAAATAACCACTGGTCCAAAATTGTGTAGGAAATTGCACTCTAAGGAAATTACATAATAATACTTGCATTTGGGTTAAAGAATGATCAATATTCAATAAAGGAAATTCATTACTCTGGAAACAAGAGTTTTGTGAATGTGAGATGTTGTTACGGGATAGCCAATTTGGTACTGTTCAATTTTCTAGGTCGTGCTTGTATCGAGAATGTAGGAGAACTCTCAGTAAAGCTCTATTAAGAATAAATATAAAAGATCAAGGTTTTTGGCGAAAGGTTTAATGTTTTTTTAAATAATAAGTGAATATATTGTAAGGATCTTTAATTCGTTGCCTGAAGATACCTTAATCAAAGGTTTTTTTTTATTTTTTGATTAGGTCATATATTTGCTGTTAATGTATAGGAACCTGTATGGAGCCTAGCTATGGTATAAATGAAGCATTAATTCAAATGTGCAAACAAAAGGAATAACCACACTAGTTCTCCCCTAATGATTACCATACAGTTACTCTGTCCAAAAATGGTGCCTTATTCAAAAGCTATAGAATGAAATGAAATCAAATGAAATCATAACCACAAGTAAAGATTTAGCTGCAAGGAAATGTCACTAAGTCGGAGTCTTAACTGGAGGATGATGAGTCAAAGATAGCGACAACCACTCGAATGGTTGGTGGGAAGTTCATGCATGTGTCACAGATATATGAGGCGAGACATAGGATCATGTTCAGGTCGGGCAAAGTGGAGAGCCATGGCCCATTGAGGACAGCTTAGGAAGGTAAAGCTGGCGTTCTTGGTACTTAGCGGGGCAGTGGAGAATTGCCTGCACAAAGGTTTCATCCCCTGAGTTACAGGTAGGGCAGGTAGGAGAGCAATCAGCCTCGCTCCTTGAGGGTGGCGCAGCAAGATAACTCTTACCAGCACGCATCAGGGGATGTCGCCTAGCTGTATAGCAGTTGAGGTCTATGAAGGCATGTGGTTGGAGGGACAGCTTATACTAGTAGTAAGGGAGGGGTGAGGACAGGAGTGTCCTATCAGCCATGAGGTCCTTTCTATAGTCTTCCTTGATCAGTTTGTAGCAGACTGTACCTGGGAATTGAGCAGGGGGGGCAAGGACTATGCCTGGTAGGAGGTGGGAGTTTATCAGGGGTAGTTTGAAACCATCCTGAGTGAACTTGACCAAGAGGTAGCACTCCTATTGATAGGATGGTGAGAGTGGACAGCGGGAATGGGCCTTAGTTGGTCCCAGCCGATAGGGATATAGATAGCCCTAAGGGCACGCTGGAGGGGGTGGGAGGAGTCCCCTACCCTAAAGTTGGAGAATGGTGGAAAGAATGGAGGCAGGCATGCTGAACCCTCGTTGATCCTGTGAGGGGAACAGGTCAGCCGTAGTGCGCTCATCAAGCTGCGATGGGGGAGGAGCGAGTTTTAAGAGTGGAGGTTAGCATTACAGGGAAGGATGGACACTGGAGTCCATGAGAAAAAGTTGATGATCCCACCGTTGGACCTTGTCAAAAAGACTTCCATTTTCCCCATCATGGCAGCGTTGAGGATGAGAAGGTCAGCTTCATAGGAGAGGATAGGTAGGAGCAGGCCCATACCCAGCAGGCAGTTTAGGTATTGGACTATTCCGATTCAGGGAGGAATCAGTTGCCTTAAGAGCCCACAGGCCATGGGCCAAAGCGCAATCCTCCTAAGAAAGTGAATGGAGGTTTGCATTATGGGTGAGAACCAGTATCCTAGCCATTGGAAAATGGAAGAAGGGTGGATGAGACTCACATTGTGACAGGAAGGAGCCAGTAATGTGGAACAGCAATCCCTTGCCGTACACCAGTTGAGGAGTTCAGTTTTTAGAACGGAGCAGGACACTCCATGTGGGCTGGTCTTCTTGTAGAGGCGGGTAATATAATGTTCAAGAAGCTGTGTGTTCCTCCGGTATGACCCTGACCCAACAATAACAGTAAAATCATCAATACAGGAAAACATAATCCCCTAAGTGATGGACAAGTGTAGGGGAGATACATAAATTAGATATAACAAAGTAGTAATAGGGGAGTCTCAGGGGGCACCTGCTCGAACAGAAAAGAAGGTATTAAGAGAGCCCAGAAAGATCCGGTAGCATTTGCTGTCAGTCAAATGTGAACGAACCAAAGAAACCATATCAGGAGTTACACCTTTGGCGCAGAGAAGGAAAGATAAGCAAATAGATGAAATTTTATCAAAGCCTTATTTGAAGTTAAGCAGGAGGGTAGAGGTCTATGGGCCTGTACGCTGCAGTATCCGGACTTCGTGTGTGAGGGTACTACATGTGTCAAAGGTGCTTAATCCAAGGAGTGAGCTGCATTGGTTTGGTTGGATGAGCCCCATAGTCCCTGCGATTAGCAATAGGCAGGTTGCCATTATCCTTTTCAGAATCTTGGAGATAGCTTCGACGAGCACAATGACTGGAAAGGAAGAGGGGGAGTTGTAGTCTGATTTCCCGGGCTTGGATAGGACAATACTATTGGGTTTTTTGCGTGAGATAGGGTGGAAACCTAAGGTCAGCAGGGGACCTAGGGGGAGGTGAGGGAGGTGGGGTTGATGTAGTTGATACTATTGCATATGAGATAGGATGTCAGATGAGGGCCAGGAGCGGAGGTGTTGTAGGACTTTTGCAGGGCAAGGGAGACTTCCAGTGTCAGAAGTGGGAGGAATTCTGCAAAGGGTCGCAGGCTAGATGGCAAGGGTTACGGGTTTATAGGAGGCAAAAAAATGACACAAATGGGAGGTGTAAACTTCGATAGGTGTTGTAGGGTTGGGAAATGAGGGGAACGGGTTATGAGGCTTCTGCTAGCTATTCGGCTGGCAGCTCGTACTAACCTTTGGTCCAGGGAGTTAAGATACAGGTTCCAGTGTGATACTTTAGCCTTTTTTGAGGCCTTGAAGTATACAAGTCAGGAGGCGCAGGCACTGTCAGAGAGGATTATGGTTGAGAACATTCATGATATCCTTGCCTCTCGATTGAAAGCTTGACGGAGGTGGAACAATTCAGCTGTCCACCATGGCTTGGACAAGAAGCAAGGGCGTTTGTATGGCGTGTGTAGGTCTAGGAGGGAAGTAAGAGTTTGAAGGTGGCATTCGAACCAGGCAATAATTGAGGGGAGGTCGGGAGCAGGTGAGGTGCTAGGACTGAGGAAGAGCGTGGAGAAGGTGATTGTGATTGAGACATGGTCGAAGCCAGCCAGTAGGAAGGTGACAAACCATGAAGGAAAAAAGTGGGCATGGGAGGAATTTGCGAAGGCAAGGTATAAGACTCCAGGTCGTGTTGTGGCGTTGAAGGAGTATCTAGTAAATACACTTGGTGTGTTTAGTAGTGAGTAGCCTAGTGTGGAGGCCTGGCTAAAATAGGGGGAAGAATATTTAAATTCAGTATCAGAAAGGACCAGGAGAGGGTAGAGAAGAGGATGGTGGATGTTCAGATCCCCAACCAGTAGGGTAGGGAAGGTAGGATCCCTGAACAAGGACGGTGTGGAAGTAAAGTAGAGGTGGGATGAGCGCCAGGTGGAGGATTATGCATTGTAGATACGCAAGACCCGATTAGCTGAATTAAACAGGCATGACTGGTAGTGAATATCAACTGCCATGAAATCCAGCAGGTTGAAAAAAACTTCTGGCAATGCAAAAACTTGCTTGTAATGAGGGAGAGGATAAATAGCTACCCTATGTTTAGCACCATTAGCAGCACGTGAAGAATAGGATTTATAAGAGGAAAATATTAGTAGCCACCACTTATAGACTAGAGGATCCTGCAGGGCAACCAAGTGTCAAGGGGTGGGCATACCCTAAAGGCTATTGAATAAGGAAAGAAACACATTCTAGTGACAAGGCAGTTGTACTATATGAGGGTCAGTGTAGTGCCTTGCGCCTGCGTCAGGAAAGGGGGGTCCCTTGTGGGATTCATTCACGGAGGAAGCAGGATGGGTGGTGCAGGAGCAGGGGATCGGAGAGCCAGGTGGGCACTGGTGCAACAGATTTAGGGCAAGGGTCAGCTGGGGAGAGAGTTGGTGGAACTAGCTGACGGGGTCTGGTCAGATCTAAGGCGGCAGTGGTAAGGGAAGGAGTCCTGAGTGGGTCAGGTAGACTGGATGCATTTAGGTCCAGGAGATCATCAAGATCTTGTGCTCCCTCAGGCCCAGACTGAGCATCATCATCAGTGGGACGGATGGGGCAGGATGGACATGAACGGTCTGTGGCAGTGTGGGCTCCAGCACAACTTGAACACAGGAGCAGGGAGGTAGGACAACACCCAGAAGGAGACTTGGTGTTCGACCTTTGGGACGTGTGGGATTGGAGTAGCTGTGCACTGCTCGCATCTGTGCCAAAGTACAGAGGGCCAATTGTTGCTTGTGGATTTGCACATGGGGGAGGGGTTGCAATAGAGCAAGTACTTCTGGCATTGTATAACCTTTCCTGAGGAGTGGGCCTTTTCGAGTTTGAGCAGAAGGGAGAAGAGGTGGATAGTAGTGCCAAGCCTATTGAAACATCTGGGGCCTTAGTGACTACAAGTGATTTAGTGGTCTTCGTAGGGCGGATGTGAGGGTCGGTTTGGAGAAAGTGTGCAGAATTATAGGAACGTCGGTTGCATCACGCAATAACTCAGAGAGGGCAATTATGAAGTCAGCTTGGTCCTACAGGAGGTAGGATTTCACTAGGGTATGGATGGCCAATTGGAGCTCATTTGAGCGGGAGTGGAAGGGGCGGTAAGAGTTGTTCCATTCTGGGAAAGCTAGGTTAAGACACTTAGGCATAGGTGCATAGTAGGGTGAGTAAGTAAAGGAGGGGATGTGTGGGTTAGTGCTTATATGGGTGTCTGATCCTTTATATTTGACAGGTGAGGAGTAGGAGAGGGGAAATATGCAGTTATCCTGCCTAATGAGAGCAGCGATCTGGTCAATGGCGGATGCTGCTATCCAGTCAGCCTCTGCAGGAGGTGCGATGGGCGAAGAAGCAGGGCTCGGCGAAGGACAATGATGCTGTTCCTCGAGACTGAAGCCTGCCGTCCTTGGGTGCTACAACTTGTGCTGGCGTAGTGGGCTTCTTCACTTCATTTATAGTTTCTGGTGCAGTGCACAGTCATGCAGCTACCGCAGCATTGTACTTGTTGGCAGGGCGGGTCTGGCTGCGGTGGAATCTGGTGTTGGAGGACGAGGAGTGTGAGCTGAACTCGGTTTGGGGGGGGTTTTTGCCATCTCTATACTCTTAGGCTTCTCAGGAGCATAGGTGGCAGACAGCGTATGAGGCGGGGTTGCCATACCACTGTTTAGCAACTCTGTCATAGCAGGAGAGGTCAGGGTCAGGGCCTTAATTTGCCTCTTGTGCAGGTTGGGGTTCTGTGTTCATGAGAGACCTAGGTCAAGCAGGAGGAGGGCGATAATGGACCAGTGGATGAGCAGGGGGCTGGCTTGCAGTGGCTACTGCCGTGACGCAAAGGGAGAGCTCTGTGCCTTTGGCCTCCATAGGCTCCAATCGCGGGAGTGGCACTAGTAGAGGGAGCGGCAGGGGTCGGGACAACGGAGGAGATCTCATCCATGCGTGTAGTTAGTATGGCAAGTCAGCTAACTACCTTCTTGATTTTGGAGAGGGTGGTGCTAAGGAGAAGAATCATAGTAGCCTCCCCATCAGAAAGGTTGTGAAGGAGGCAGTTGTCAAACAGAGGCAAGGATCTGGGAGAGGCTAAACTGGATAACTAGAGCGTCCAGGTGGTTCTGTGTTCTTATCCGGTGGTCTGGGTGGGCTCTTAGGGTCCTGGCACAAGTGGAGTAAGCTGAGAAGGGGGCTGTGCAGTGCTGGGTGTGCATGGTTGACCTGGAGGGGACTGGAGGGTGTGGCCATCAGTGTTATAGAGTGAGTGGGGCTGTGTCACTGAGGAGAGAAGCTTAACCGTGGGGAAAGATTTGGTGTGTCATGGCCTTTGCGATACAAAAAGTAAAGTTTTGATTTGCTAAAAAGAGCAAGAACTTTGAGCGAGAGGATAATAGGGGGCCTAGAGCTTGTTTCTTATATATGTGGTTTTTTGAAGGGATTTTTGTTTTGATTTTCTCATATATTCGGAGTTAACATACAGGAATCTGCACGTAGTGCTAGCTATTGCATAAATAAAATTTTAATTCCAAATGTGTAAGACAAAAGAAATAACCACACAATTTCCCCATTAGTGATGACCAAACCGTCACCGCACCCAACAATGGCGACTAATTCAAATTGTATAGAATGAAATCAAATCAAAAGAAATCATAACCGCAAGGTAACATATAGCATGCAAGGAAAACCAAACAGTCAGAGTTATAGCGGGAGGAGGATGAGGCCACAATAGAGGAAACCCCTAGCATGGTAGGTAGAAAGTTCGTGTGCGTTGAGCAGATATATGAGGCGAGACCCAAGATCATTTTCAGGTCAGCGCAAAACAGAGAGCCATGGCCCATCCAGGACAGCTGCGGAAGGTAAAGCTGGCGTTCTAGGGAGTTTTAGGGGCTGTGGAGAATTGCATGCTAAAAGGTTTCATCCTCTGAGTTGCAGGTATGGCAGGTGGGAGAGCGATCGGCATCGCTCCATGAGGGTTGCGCCACAAGATAACTCTGCCAGCAGGCATCTGTTGTATTCTCCCAGCTGTAAAGCGGTTATGTCCCAAGTAGGCCTGAGACCGGAGGGACAGCTTATACTGGTAGTACGGTGGGGTGAGGACAGGAGTGTCCAGTCAGCGAGGAGGTCCATTCTGCGATCTTCCTTGATCAGATTGTAAGGGATGGCACCTGGGATTCGAGAAAGGAGGGCAAGGACTGTGCACGGTAGGAGTTGTGAGTTTATCTGTAGGAGTTTGAAACCTTCCTGTGGCGCCTTGACCAAGAGGTAGCACATTCCTTCAATGGGGAGATGAGGTCGAAGCAGAAATGGGCCTTGTTAGTCCTGGTGGAGGGGTATATAGTTGGGCCTAAGACTACAAAGGAAGGAGCCGGAGGAGTACCCTACCTTGAAGTTGGAGAAAGACGGAAATAAATGAGGCAGCCGGGATGCAGCCAGGTTGATATCAGAATGGGAGCAGGCAAGCTATAGTCCAGTAATCCAGCGGCTATGGGGCAGGAGCGAGTTGATGAGGAGGGAGGCAAGCCTCACAGTGTAGATGGACATGGGAGACGATGAGAAACAGTTGATGACCCACCCTTGTGCCTTGTCCAAAAGACTTCCATTTTCCCCTTGTTGGCAGTGTTAGGGATAAGGAGATCACCTCCATAAGAGAGGATAGGTAGGTGCAGGCCCGTCCCCAGCCTGCGTTTGAGGTAGAATACTATACTGATGCCCAGAGGATTGAGCTGCATTAAGGGACTAATGGCCCCTTTTGCAAGGGCTAACCTCTTGAGGAAGTGAGAAGAGGTTTCCATCGAGGGTGAGAACAAGTATCCTAGCCATCAGACTATGGATGATGGGTAGAAGAGACTCCCATCGAGCGAATCAATAGCCAGTGAGGTGGGAGAGCGATCCCTGTGGGTGCACCAGTGGATGAGTTCGGTTTTGGGAATAGAGAAGAACACTCCACGTAGGGTTGCCACCCTGCAAAGACGTGCATAGTAATTCTGAAGAAGCTATTTGTTCCTCCTGTATGACCTAGACCCAACAGTAACAGTAAAATCATCAACATAGGAAACCATAATTCCCTTAGGGACGGACAAGTGTGGAAAAGATATATAAATTAGAAATAACAATGGTGAGATAGGGGAGCCCTGGGGGGCACCCACTTGAACAGGCAAGAAAATATTTGGAGAGCCCTAACTCATGATACGGCCTTTAGGGTCAGTGCGAAGGAACGAACCCAAGAAACCATATAACGAGATACCCATATAGTACGGAGTAGGGAAGACAAGTAACTGGAGGAAATATTGTTAAAGACTCCTTTGATGTCAAGGAAAAGGGTAGAGGTCTGGAGGACTTTACACTGCAGTATGCCGACTTCGTGTCTAAAGGCAGCGCATGTGTCAAAGGTGATTAGTCCAGGGAGCGTGCCACCTTGGTTTGTGTAGATAAGGCACACAGTGCAGGCCATTAGGGACAGGCTGGTTGCCATCATCATTTCCAGAATCTGGGAGATAGTTTCTAGGAGCACAATGACTAGGAGGGAGGAGGGGGAGTTGTTGTCATATTTGCCAGGCTAGCAGAGCACAATACAATTGGCTTTTTTTGAGGTAGGGTTGGTGGAAGCCAGAGGGCAGCAGGGGACCTAGGAGGGTGGTGAGGAAGGTGGGGTTGATATAGTTGGTCCTATTCCATGTACTGTATGGGACCAGGTCAGGGCCAGAGGCTGAGGTGTTAGAGGACTTGCAAAGGGCAGGTGAGACTTCCTGTTTCTGAAGTGGCAGTAAAGGCAGAAAAGGTCGCAGGATGGACTGCGAGGTTAGGGGTCTTTTGGAGGGAAAAAATAGTGCAAAAAGAGGGAGTTGGCTTAGACGGATTTTGTGGCATTGGGAAGGAGGGGAACCGGTCAAGAGGCCATGCCCTAGCGATCCAGCAGGCAGCCCACTCTAACTTGAAGTCCAAGGAGGCTAGGAATAAGTTCCAGTGTAATGCCAGGGCCTTTTTAATGGCCTTGAAATATGCAAGGTAGGAGCATGTGCAAAGTTGGAGAGGGTGGTACAGAGGGACATGCGTGATATCCTTGCCTCTCTGGGGAAAGCTTGGCGGAGCTGAGATTACTCAGCTATCCACCAAGGCTTTCAGAGCGAGAAAGTGTGCTTGCTTTATATGTGTAGAGCTAGGACGGAAGTGATGGTGCACCAGTGGCGGTAGAACCAAGCACTAACTGAGGTTGAGGTCGGAAGTGGGTGGAGGTGCAGGGACCGTTAGATCCCTGATAAGCGTTGAAAGAGTGTGCCAATAAATTTTGGTCCAGTTCGGGGAGGGGTCATGATAGTGTTAAGAGGGCTAGAATAGTGTGATTGTGATTGGGATATGCTCAGATCTAGACACTGTGAGGGTTACACCCTATGAACTCACAAAAGGGAGCAGTAGAGGGATTTGCGAAGGCAAGGTCTAAGACTTCAGGTCTTGTTGTTCCATCGAAGGGGAACCTAGTAAATACACCTGGTGTGTATGTAGGGAGTAGCCTAACTCGGAGGCTAGGTTAAAATAGGGGGAAAGAAGGTTTAATTCAGTATCAGAAAGGACCCGTAGAGGGGGGTAAGAAGATGAAGGAGGTTCAGAACCCACAACCAATTGGGTGGGGAAAGCATCTTCCCTGAACAAGAACGGTTGTGTGATAGTACGGAGAGGGGATGAGTGTCCGGTGTTGGAGTATGCATTGTAGACACAAAAGACTCTCTCCGGTGAATTGCACAGGCTTGCGAGGGAGTGAATCTCAATTGCCATAAAGTCCAGCCGGTCAAACATAACTGCTCGCAGTGCTAAACCTTGCATGATTTCAACCAGAGCATAATCGGCAACTCTAGGTTTGGCACCATTAGCAGTAGGTGGGGAAAATGATTTATTAGAGGAAAATATTGGTAGGTGCCCGTTGAAGACCGGAGGATCCTACCGGGTGACCAATTGTGGAGGGGTGGACAAACCCTTTAGGCTATTGAATAAGGAAAGAAACACATTCTTGCTCCAAATGCAGTTATGCGGAATGAGGTTGAGGGTAGTGCCTGGCGCCTGTGTCAGGGTTGGGGGGTCAAGTGCGGACCTCATTGGTGTCGGAAGCCTGATTGGCCGTATGTAAGTGGAGAACTGAAGTGACAAGTTGGGACTGGTGCACTCGATTTGGAGCAAGGGTAAGGTTGAGGGCCAATTGGTTAGACCGGCTGTCCGGAGGTGGTAAGATCCATGCCGGCAGTGGTAGTGGGGGAGTTGTGTGTGGGTGGCATAGGGTGGGTGCATCTTAGTCTATGAAATCATCAGGAGCTAGTGCACCCTCTGGCCCAGAGGTGGTGTCATCAACGGTGGGAGGGAGGGGGTGGGATATGCAGGAACGGTGTCTGTCAGGGTGGGCTCCTGAACAACTAGAACAACTCAGTGGCGAGGTGGGAAAACATACAACAAATGACTCGGTATTCCTCCCATGGGGCATGTGGGCTTGGAGCAGTGGTATGCCGCTTGTGTATGTGCCAGTGCACAGAGTTGGCAAGTGGGGGTGGTGGCTTTGCACCAGGGGGAAGGGTGGCCTTAAAGCCAACAGTTCCGGTATTACATAAACCTCTCTGAGATGTGGGCCATCTCGCCTCTACGGGGATGGGAGAAGAGATGGATGGTGGAGCCAAGCCTATTGACCTAATCAGGGGCTACAGTGACTACTACAGACGTAGTGGTCATCATGGCTTGCATGTCAGGGTCGGTTTATAGAATGTGTGCTGAGTAGATGACGATGTCAGTTGCATTGAGGACTGACTCAGAGAGGGCAGGGAAGAGGTTGGCTAGGTGCTCTGGGAGGCAGCTAATAGGTAGGCTATGGAAGTCCAATTGGACCTCATTTAGAGCAGGGTAAATGGGAGGGTATGAGTTGTTGCCTAGGGGATAAGATTGGTTGAGATGGTTAGTTGTAGTTTCATAGTAGGCTTAATAAGCAGTAGAGGGGGTGTGTCGGTCAGTGCTCAGGAGGGTGAGTCATCCTTTAGGATTGAAGGTACGGAGAAAGAGAGGTGAATAGGGCATAGGCCTGCCTTAGGGCGCCAGCAATGAGGTCGGGAGCGGTCGCTGCCATAGGTTCAGCTTCTGCAGGAGGTGCGGGTAAAACGCGAGGGGTAAAGAAGCTATGCTCGGCGGAGGGCAATCATGCCAGTCTGCGAGACAGAGGTCTGCTGTCGTTTCCGTCTGCGACTTGTGCCAGCTGGGCATACTAATTCCCTTTACTTTTTGTTCCTGATGCAGAGGGCAGTGCGGTTGCAACTGCAGCATATAACTGGATGGTCGGGCTGGACTGGGTGCAGGCGGGTCGGATGTTGGAGGATGAGGGGTGTGTGTGAAACTCAGTTAGGGGAAGGTATTTACAGGCCTGGTACTCTTGGGCTTCCCAGGAGCCTGAGTGCCTGACGGCTTATGCGGCGGGGTAGCCAAACCACTGTTATTCAACTGTGTTATAGCAGGAAAGGTCCGGGTCAGGGCCAAGACTTTTTTCCTCTTGTGCTGGTTGGGGTTCAGGATTGGGAATAGAGATAGGTTGAGTCGGAGGGGGGTGAGGAGGGATCTGGGAAAGAGGAGGGGGCTATCTGGTAGTGCCTTCTGCCATGACGCTAAGGGACAGGTCTCTAACAGTGGCCTCCAGGGCAGCAATAGCGGGAGGGGCTGTAGTAGAGAGTGGGGCGGGGCAAAGATAGTCTTTGAGATTTCCTCCACGGGATATAGTTAGTGTGTAAAGTCTGCTAACTACCTTATTGATTCCGGAGACCAGATTGTACAGGAGTGTAATGATGATGCCCTCGGCATCGGAAAGGTTGTGGACGAGAGAATTGTCAAATGCAGGAAAGGATTTATACGAGAGGCTAAACTGGGTGACTATAGCGTCCTGGATGTTCTGGGTTGCGATCAGGTGGTCAAGGAAGGGTCCTAGGGTACTAGAGCGAGAGTATAGGGCTAAGTAGGGGACTGTGCACTGCTGGGTGCGCGGGGCTGACCTGGAGGGGCCAGGGGAGGCTGTGGCCATAACTGGTACACAAGAAGAGGGGCTTTGTTGCCCTAATGTGAAGCTTAAGCAAGGGACAAGATCTGGTGTGTCGTGGCTATGGCCACTCAATAAGCGAAGTTTTCATCGTCTAAAAATGGCTAGAGTTTCATGTGAGAAGAAAATAGGGGGCGCCGAGCGTGTTTCTTAACTACAGGGTTTTTTTTTGATTTTTATTGATTATCTCATATATTCGCTGTTAACGTACAGGAACCTGCATGGAGCGCTAGCTATGGCATAAACGAAACGTTAATTCCAAACGTGCAAAACACAAGATATAACCGCACATGTTCTCACCTAGTGATGACCATACCGTCACCGCGCTCAGCAATGGCGACTAATTCAAAAAGTATAGAGTGAAATGATACCAAAAGAAATCATAACAGAAAGCAAAGATATAAATATATAAAAGGAAAGTCAAACCGCTCAGTCTGAGTCATAGTCGGAGCAGGAGGAGGCTGCAGTAGCAAAAACTGCTGGCATGGTGGGCGGGAAGTTTGTGCGAGTTGCGTGGCTGTATGAGTCAAGACCAAGGATCATGTCCAGGTCGGCCCAAAGTGCAGAGCCAGGGTCCATCGTAGACAGCTTCGGAAGGTCAAGCTGGCGTTCTCGGGACTTGGAGGGGCAGTGGAGAATTGCAAGCTAGAAGGTTTCATCCTCAGAGTCGTAGGAAGGGCAGGTGGGAGACCGATCGGCATCGTTCCTGGAGGGTTGCGCAGGAAGATAGCTCTTGCCAGCGAACATTTGGTGGATTTGCCCAGCTGTGAAGCGGTCGAGGCCCATGAAGGCATCTGGGCGTAGGGACGGCTTGTACTGGTAGTAAGGAGGGGGTGGGGACAGGAGTGTCCAATCAGTGAGAAGGTCCTTTCAGAACTCCTCCTTCATCAATCTGTAGAAGACAGCACCTGGGATCGGAGGAGGGGGGGCTAAGACAGTGCCTGGTAGGAGGTGTGAGTTTATCTGTGGGAGTTTGAACCCGTCCGGTGCCACCTTGACTAAGAGGAAGCACATTGCATCGATTGGGAGATGAGAGCGGACGGCGGGTATGGGCCTTGGTTGGTTCAAGAGGAGGGGGATGTAATTGGCCCTAAGGCCATGAAGGAGGTGGCGGGAGGCGTCCCCTGCCCTAAAATTAGAGTAGGATGGAAATGATAAGGGCAGCCGGGCTGCGGCTGGGTTGGTCTCGGGAGGGGAACAGGCCAACGATAGTGCGGCCATCCTCCGGCGATGGGGGAGGAGCGAGTTGAGAGGGGGAAGGCAAGCCTCGCAGGGAAGGATAGATACAGGAGTCGAGGAGAAGCAGTTAGTGTGCCATCGTTGCACCTTGCTCCAAAAGACCTCCATCCCAGCCATCATCGCAGTGTTGGGGACGAGGAGGTCAGCTCTGTAGGTGAGGATCGGTTTCAGAGGCCCATGGCCAGTCTGCGGTTCAGGTAGGGTATTATGCCTATGCCAGGAGGAGAGAGTTGCCTGATGAGGCTAAAGGCCTCCTGAGCAAGAGCTAGTCTCTTAAGGAAGTGGGTGGAGGTTTCCATCAAGGGTGAGAACCAGTATCCTAGCCAGCGGACTAGGGAAGAGGGGTGGAAGAGACTCGCATCAAGAGAGACCGGGGCCATAGAGGGGGGAGAGCGATCCCTTGGAGTTCGCCAGTGGATGAGTTCAGTTTTGGGGATGGAGAAGGAGACTCCAAGTGGGGTAGCCTTCCAGCAGAGGCGGGTGTAGTAATGTTGAAGAAGCTTTGTGTTCCTCCGGTATGACCCAGACCCAACAGTGACAGTAAAATCATCAACATAAGAAACATAATCCCCCATGGGATAGACAAGTGCAGGGAAGAAACATAAATTAAAAATAACAAAGGAGAGATAGGAGAGCCCTGGGGGGCACCTACTTGAACAAGTAAGAAATTATTAGGGAAGCCTTGAAAAATCAAGCGTCATTTGCGGTAGGTTAAAAAGGAACGAACTCAAGAACCCATATAAGGAGATACGCCTTTGGTGCGAAGTAGAGAGGATAAACAGGTAGAGGAAATATTATCAAAGCCTCCTTTGATATCAAGGAAGAGGATAGAGGTCTTGAGGCCTGCAGGTTGCAGCAGGCGGACCTTGTGAGTGAGGGCAGCACATGCATCAAAGCTGCTGAGGCCGGGGAGCGAGCCACATTGGTTTGGGTGGATGAGGCCAACGGTGCGGGCCATTAGCGAAAGGCGGGTTGTCATTATCCTTTCCAGAATCTTGGAAATAGTTTACTGCAGGACAATGACTCGGAAGGAGGAGGGGAAGTTATAATCAGGTTTACCAGGTTTGGAGAGGACAATGCCATTAACTCTTTTCAGGGAGGGGGGGTGGAAGCCATAGGTCAGCAGGGTACCTAGGAGGGAGGTGAGGAGGGTGGGGTTGATTTTGTTGATCCTTTTCCATATGCCGTAGTGGATCAGGTCAGGCCCAGGGGCTGAGGTGTTGGAGGACTTGTGGAGGGCGAGGGAGACTTCCTGTTTCTGAAGTGGCAGGAAGTCCGCGAACGGTCGCAGGATGGATGGCTAGGATAGGGGGTCTTTAGGAGGAAAAAAGTGATCCTAGAGGGAGGTGTTGACTTTGATGGGTGTCATGGCGTTGGGAAAGCAGGGGAACCGATCAGGGGGGCACACGCTAGCGATCCTGCGGGCGGCCCACACCGATTTGTAGTCCAAGGAGCTGAGGAAAGAGTTCCAGTGCGATGCCTTGGCCTTTGATATGGCCTTGAAATACGCGAGGCGGGAGGCACGAGCGCTGTCGGAGAGGGGGGTGCCGGGGGACATGCGTGATATTCTTGCCTCTCTGTTGAAAGCTTGGCCCAGCTGTGATAGTTCAGCTGTCTACCATGGCTTTGACCTGAAGCAAGGAAGTTTGTTTGGTGTGTGCTGGGCTAGGAGGGAGGTGATAGTGCGCAGGTGGCAGTCGAACCAAGCATTAAGTGAGGCTGAGGTAGGGAGCTGGGGAGGAGGTGGGACCGATAGATCCTTGATGAGAGGGGAGAGTGTGAGCCAATCCGTTTGGGTCCAGTTAGGGGTGGGGTCAGGCTGTCGTAGGAATTGCGTGGATAGGGCTATTGTGATTGGGAGATGGTTAGAGCCGGTGAGTGGGAGGGTGATACCCCATGAGCTAACAAAGGGGGCAAGGGAGGGATTTGCAAAGACCAGGTCTAAGACTCCAGGTCTGGATGTGCCATTGAAGGGAAACCTAGTCAATACAACTGGTGTATTTAAATGTGAGTAGCCTAACTCGGAGGCCAGGTCAAAGTATGGGGAAGAAAGGCTAAATTCAGTATCAGAAAGGACCCTTAAAGGGTCGGAAAGAGGGTGACGGAGGTTCAAATCCCCAACCAGGAGGGTGGGGAAAGCGTGTTCCCGGAAAATAAGAGATGGGGAAATTGTACGGGTGTGGGATAAGTGCCCGGTGGTGGAGTAGGCATTGTAAACGCGGAAGACCAGATGAGCTGAGTTTAACAGGCCTGAAGGGGAGTGAATATCAATTGCCATAAAATCCAGCCGGTCGAAGAAAACTGCTAGTAGTGCACAGACTTGCATGAAATCAAGGAGAGCATAAACAGCAACCCTAGATTTGGCGCCGTTAGTAGTAGGTGGGGAGAAAGATATATAAGAGGAAAATATTGGTAGTCGCCCCTTGAAGACCGGAGGATCCTGCAGGGCGACCAAGTGTGAAGGTGTGGGCATAGCCTTAAGGCTATTAAATAGGGACAAAAACACATTCCAGCCCCCAAGGCAGTTGTGTTGAACGTGGGTGAGGGTAGTGCCTGGCGCCTGCGTCAGGGAGGGGTGGTCCAGTGCGGGACTCATTGGAGAGGAAAGCCCGATGGGCCATGTGGGAGCGGAGAACTGGAGATCCAGGTGGGGACTGGTGCAATAGATTTGGGGCGAGGGTCAGCTGGAGCGCCAGTTGGTGGGACTGGCTGTCTGGGTGTTGTGAGATCCAGGGCGGCAGTAGTGGGGGACGGAGTCCTGGGTTGGTCGTGTAGGGTGGGTGCATCCTGGTCCATGACATCATCAGGTCCTTGTATACCCTTAGGCTCAGAGGGGGCATCATCTTCA
>QFET01002212.1:0-13053 GCA_003316355.1 Tuber calosporum
AGGGGGTTGTCTGGCAGTGGCTCCTGCCGTCACACGAAGGGAGAGGTCCCTGACTGTGCCATCCAAGGCTGCAATGGCGTGGGGGGCTGAAGTAGGGGGAGGAGCGGGGGTTGAGACAGCGGAGGAGATCTCATCCACGCGCGTAGTCAGTGCGGCAAGTCGGCTAACTACCTCATTGATTCCTAAGAGGGTGGTGCAGAGGAGTGGGATGATGGTGGCTTCCCCGTCAGAAAGGTCGTCGAGGAGGGAGTTGTCAAACGAAGGGAAGGATTCCTGGGAGAGGCTAAACTGGGTAACCAAGGCGTCAAGAAGGTTTTGGGTGGCAATCAGGTGGTTGGGGAGGGGTCCAGGGGTGCTGGCGCGGGAGAAGTGGGCTGTGTAGGGGGCTGTGCGGTGCTGGGTGCACGAGGCTGACCTGGAGGGGCCAGGGGAAGCTGTGGCCATCACTGTTACCCAGGAAGTGGGGGTGTGTCGCTAAAGAGTGAAGCTTAGGCGAGTGGCAAGATTTGGTGTATCGTGGCTGTTGCAACACAAAAGGGCGAAGTTTTGTTTGGCTAAAAAGGGCAAGAGTTTCAAGCGTGAGGAAAATAGAGGGCGCGGAGCGTGTTCTTAACTACAGGGGACTCCGAAATATTTATAAACTTTTTCTGTTACTTATGTTGGCCACATCGGAGTAGTATCCTTAGAGACTTAGGCAATGGTGCAATCAGTGCAAACACGGTTTGACTCTGAAAATATGTGACCCCGCTACAGCAAATTAGGCTACAGTCTGTCGAATTCTCTGATGGTGTCTAGCACTCCACTAGTAGAGAGCAATTGATCACCTTGAGAACTGAACTAAGTTCGGTCGGATGCTGCTCTAGTGCGAACCTCTTATGCAATACCTAGGTATCAGTAGGGATTGCGGTCTTTCTTCCACATATGCACTCATGTGCAGATGCATTCCGATTATCAATAATCTGGAATATGTAATAGATCCACTTAGCTAAATTACTCTATCTTCTTTCACAGAGTCTGAGTAGTCTAGATTTGACTCTACTTCTTGCCAATATAGGTTGTAGTCTAAATAGTAATCTACTGGTGCTAAGTACCATAACATCTATTTAATACTCAAGAGTCTACTCCTATATCCCGTTTATACTTTTTTTATTTAATTTCTATATTCTCCGTTAACGTACAGTAACCTGCAAGCACCAATATTTATTTCAAAAACAGAACCTATATCTTCAATAAACAAAGAAATGAAATATCAGAATCCTATCTCCAAGTCTTAATGGTACTGTCACTACTTCCACAATGGAGGCTAATTAAACAAAGAAAGATAATAATTAAATTCCAATCAAATTAAGGAAATTCATAACAATATGACAGAATAAAAGTCAGTAAAGGAGGGCAGCCAAGATCCTAAGGTGAGGGTGGTTCACAGGCAAGCATTGATAGGGGGAATCCAGTCACAGATTCCACAATGTTGGTGCGAATACCCTGTAGAAGGTCTAGTGAGGACCAGAGAGGAGACCCAGTGCTGATACTACCAATGCCAGGGAGATGGCAGAGGAGAATGTAGGCCTTGGCAGAACATTGGAGGATAGCGTAGACTATGTTCTCTACCTATACCTCACAGTAGAGGCACCGGGTAAGGGGGTCAGGGTTGTCCAATGATGTATGAGAGGCCAGGTTGCTTTTAGTAGACCGCCTTTAGTGGATTCTACCAGCTGAGAACTTGTCCAACCCTATAAAGGGGAGGGTGGACCATCGTGGTGCATACCGGATGTGATGAGGAGGTAGTGCCTAGAGGGTCCAGCTTTGGAGAAGTAACACCTTACAAGCATTCATGTGGAAGCTGGAACTCCTGGTTGTTGGTTCCGGTGGGAGGATGTTTGCAGGAAGAAGATGAGGGGATGCCAAGGGAAAGTTGGCAACAGTGGGAATTAAAGGAAGGAGGGAGTGACGAACTGCGTGCATTGGGAGATGAGGCCAAGGAAGGTAGGGTGATTTGTATCTATCCCCAGGGAGGGGTGTGTAGGTATGCTTATGCCCCTGTAGTATACAAGAGGAGTCAAGTCTTGTTTCGGTTTTATCTCTGATGGGAAAATAGGGTGGTATTCTGATAGCATCAGGGTTGATGACAGGATAGGAGCAGTCCAGGTAGAGGGGAGCCATACGCCGCATGTATGGAAGCAACGCGGAGATAGGAGCAGAAAGGATTTACAGTAAAGTATCTAGGTTGGTGTGGAGGAGAAGCAGTTGGTGACCCAAAGAAGTACTCAGTGCCAAAGAGTGGTTATCTTGTCTAGTGTGACCTGGGAGGGGTTAAATAAGTCTAACCAACATGTGATGTTTGGGAGAACCAGGCAATCAGCAACCCGTTGTGCTATGAATGGTAAAAGCCCTAGTCCAGGTTGTGGACAATTGTTTTATGATTACGAAGGCTGCCTAGGTCAAGGCATTCCATAGGATGATGTCGGTTCTGGTTTCCAGGGTAGGTGTGAACCCGTAGCCTAGCCAGCGTACTAATGCCGAAGGTGGGTAATAAGACCAAGGGAGCCTAATGCCAGAAGAACAGATGTGAGAGTGGTCTTTGGATGTGGGCCAGTGGAGGAGATCAGTCTTGGGAACGGAGAAGGATACCTCCAGCTTGGCTACCTTGTGAGTTAGCAAAGAAAAAACCTCATGAACTAACTAAATGTTCTTTCTGTAACATACAGAAGAAACATAAACAGAAAATAATTAATATAGGAAAAAATAACCCCTTGAGGTATGGTCAAATTTAAGCGTGAAACATAAATCATGAACAAAAGTGGAGAAATTGGGGGACATTGAGGGGTCCCAAATGAAAAAGGGGAGAATATTGCAGGTGCCCCAGGAAAAAGCAGGCAGCAATATCGGTCCGTAAGGTATGAGCAGACCCAAGAGTTCATATATCTTAGGGTGCCTCTTGAGCGGAGGAGATGAGTGTGAGATAAGAATGATATGTTGTTGAAGCTCCACATGAAATCAAGGAAGAGTGGGGAAACTTTCTTATTAGGGAGTTGTTAGGAGCGAACCTACATATAGAGCGCAGCACGGACGTCAAACTTGCTAATTCCTGGAACTGAGCCAAAGTGGTTTGGGTTGATCGGGCAAACAGACCTGGCCACAGGGACGAGGCGGTAAGCCATTAACATTTCCCGCAGTTTGGAGACTATCCCCAGCAGGATAATAATGTTAAAGGAGGCAGGGGAGTAGTAGTCTTCTTTGCCAAGTTTGGGATGTACAATATCGTTCTCTCTTAGGAGGGGGAGTGGATGCTAAACAAGAAGGAGGAGAGGACCTAGGAGTTGGTGTAGGATGAAGGGGTTGGTTGCAGGGATCCTTTTCCATATCCCAATAGGGACGGGGTAAGGTCCTGGTGCTGAGGTGTTGAAGGATTTACCGAGGGAGCGTATAATTTCTTCTTTGATAAAGGACGCTGGCATCCCTATCATACCATAGGAACAAGGGGGTAGGATGCGGTTGTTTAGGGGGGGGAAAGTTCTGAAGAAGGGAGGTGTTGATTTGCTCTGGAGTGGTGGAGTCGGGAAAGGAGGGGAAGATTCCTGCTTGGCGACCAGGAGCGAGGCGTCTGGCTGTCCACACTGACTTGGTATTGACATTAGCTAGGAATTCCTTCCAGTGTGAGGATATGGCCTTTTGATGGACTTGAAGTAGGTGTTACTCTATTGGTAAGAGTGTGATAGTTATTCTGGTGTATGAGTTAGGCAGTTGATCCTAGATGAGCGATGGAAGGCCTGTCCAAGGTGGGATAGTTCTTGCATCCACCAAGGTTTAGCATGGACAGAGGTGGTTTATGCCGGAGTGTAGCTTTTAAGGTTTGAGGTGAGAGAGCAGGGCTGCCTAATTAACCACTCATCAACCAAGGTATCGGTGGGTATTCCGATGGGGAGCGCACCTGAATTTCCTTTAGAAGAGGGGTGAGAATTTCTGTACTATTCTTGGACCATTTAGAGGAAGGGAGGGCAGCTTTAAGAAGCGGTGCTTCGAAAGTAAGGCTTTGGGGGAGGTGGTCTAAGCCAGTTAGCAGGAGGATTGAGTGCCATGTGTTGAAAAAGAGAACGAGGTGGTTGTTCGCAAAGGCGAAGTCAAGAACAAATAGGGGTTTATTTATGTTGAAAAGGAAACGTGTGTACCTGCTGATGTGTTGAGAAGGGTAAAGCCCAGTTCTGACCCGAGTTGGAAATATAGTGATGATGTTCCAAATTCAGGAGAGGAAATTTGGCCAAAAAGACGGAGGAGGGATGGTGGGTGTTGAAGTCACCCACCACACATGTAGGCAAGAAATAAGGTCTGAAGGCTTCCTCCAGGATAATTGTGCGGGCCTAGAGGAAGAGCTATTAGTAGAGTATAGATTTTATATCCTGACCTAGTCGTGATCTAAGTAAAATAAGCCAGAGGGTGAGCAAATATCAACTTCCATAAAGTCACGGCAGTTGTAAAACCAGGGAACTATAGAGTAGCTTTGAATGAATTCTGTGAAAGCATAAACAGCGACCTTAGGAGGGGTGGCAGGGCTGTGGGGTGGGGATAAGGACTTGAAGTCAGCGAGGGTGAGTGGTTAGTTTCTGTAGACAAAAAGGGTCTTGGCGGAGTACCTCTTGTGGTGTAGAGAGCAATGACCTTAAACTAGTAAAAAGTGTGAGAAAAACACTAGAGCTTTCAAGGCAGTTGTGTTGAATAAGGGGATATTTCTTAAGAGGTGGAGTGAGGGGGGATGATCTATATCAGCAGGTGTGCTTACACGGTGCACACTCATTAATCAGACAAGAGAGGGGGTGGAGGGGAGGAGGATTCAGCCCACGGTGGGAGTTGGTTGACAGCCATGAGGCGAGAGGCTTGGAAGAGTCCTGCTGGAGGAGGACTACATAGACTATTAAGATCTATGGTGGGTTCAGGGGGAGGGGTGGAGGGTGGATCAGGTACTGAGGTGGATGAGGTTCTGTCTTCCCTTTCATCCATAGTGTCAGGGAGACATAGAGGGGACTGAAGGGGTGATGCAGAGGTGGTAGACATAGAGGGGTAAGTCCTGTCAATTGCAGTATATGTGCCAACGCAGTTAGAGCAGTGCAAGGGACTGGTAGGGTAGCAGGCTGCTACCCCTTTGAGGTGTCCTACGTGAGGGCAGGTGGGGTTAGGGCAGCGGTGGGATTAACTGGGGTGGGCATTAGCACACAGGTGGTAGGTGGAGTGAGTCACTTTGCCAGCAAGGGCAGGGTGTCCATAATTCCAGCATTTGCTGCACTGATTGAAAAGGTTACTAGAGTGAGCTCACTGCACCCTGCGTCGGCAGGAGCAAAGGCAGATTGATGATCTAAATCTGATGGCCTCAGCTAGGGGCACAGTTACCACATCAGAGGTTGAGTTCTTCAGTCCCATCTTATAGGGGATGGTTGGAGATAGTGGGCAGAGAAGATAGTGACATCAACAGTGTTGCAGATAGACTCAGAGAGGCCAGTGCAAATAACTGCTTGATCAGGAGGAAAGTAGGCTGTGGGGAGGCCATAAATGCCAAGCTGAATCTCGTTAGAGGTGGGATGGAAAGGGTGAAAGCAGTTGTTGCCAATGGGGAAGCCTTGGTTTTAGCTTAAGGGTCATCGCTTCATAGTAGGGGAAGTAGGCAGAGGCTTGAGTGAAAAGATGGGAGCCTGGAAAGCAGGAGTGATCCACCACTATTCACAGAGGCCATGAATGCAAGGGGGTGGCGGCAGTGATCTTGCCTGAAGATGTAGGCGAGTGAGACAGGAGCGGTAGCTGCTATGGTTGATGTATCTTTAGCGGGGAGGGGTAAAGTCTTGGGGGAAGAGAAATGACATTCAGCAGGACGCAATAGGTGGGGCCCTTCTCAGGCCGACTACCAGTATTGGACGCAGCGACTTGTGCTGCTGTACCTGGTCTCTTCGCATTATTCTTGCCTTTGCTACTTGCTGGTTTACCAGGAGCAACAGCAGCATTTGAGGCAGGGGGTTACACTTAAGAGTAGTCAGGGTCCTAGGCGCCAGGGAGGAAGGTGGATGGGTTCGGCTATATCCTCTCAATATTGGTTTGACCCTCGCATGAACATGGGTGCTTGATGACATATGCCGAGGGGTCAGTATACCAGGCCTTGATCTTGGTGTCCTAGAGGGGCATATTGAGGTCAAATGGGCTCTCAGGGGGGGCTGAGAGGGAAGCTGGATATTTTGTGGGGATGGTTTTCAGAGTGGTGCAAGGGCGGGGACAAAGTCGGGGATGGGGAGGGCATGACGTGGTAACAGCCGTGACCCTGTCAGCCAGGTCTATGACTGAGGCTTCCAGGTTGTCCAAGGGAAGGTTGGAGAAGGTGGGGGGTGTGGCGGCTCTGCGGGTGATATTAGCATCAAGGGGTTCTGGGCAGGTACTGATAGCACCAATTACTGTGATCAGCTTGCAACGGAGGAGGTTGAGTACCCTCAGACCAATAGAGAGGTCCTGGAGATCAGAGTCTCAGAGACGAGGGAAGAGGCCTTGGTTCACATCTATAGTAGGCCAAGTCTTATTATAGAGTTGCATGAGGAGGGAAGGTTAGGATCAATGGGATTTGGGGACTGTGATACTGATGATGAGGCTAGGGCTGCCATCGGAGCTAGTGGGGCAAGGGGGGCAGAAGCGCTAGGGCGGCCTCTATATAGATTTCTACGCTCAGAGCTACAGTATTGAAGCCTATAGGCCCTTGCAGTGTTGTAAGCTATCCCTGTAGTGGGGTGGTTCAGAGGAAGTGCATGGTTGATATTAGGTGAAGCCTTAGGGGAAAGTGAAATTTTGTGTGCAGAGATGGTTGCCACACAAAGACTGGTAGTTTTGTGCGGCCGAAGGCAGTAATAATTTCTAAATGTGGAAAGAATAGGGCCCAGAGCGTGCTAGTACCACATCCCATATCTGTAACATCAGGTCTCTCTTCCCAAGCTTCGTCTCCAATGATTTTATCTATTAGTACTCCTTCTGGTAGGGTTAAATAACCTTCTGCAATTACTTGGCCACAGCAGGAAAAACCCTTCCGTAAATACTGCTTAGACCAACTTTAGCATCTCTGGATTTTCCCTATCTAAATCTTCTTTCAATTTAAGAGTATTCTCTAATTGCTAAGGTGGTTCCGAGGTGTTCTCATCTACAGAACATTCTTGCGACTTGACAAGGTATCGAAGTTCTTAGATTATTCGTGACCGTCCTCTGAAACTTTGCTCCTAAGAGCTTATTTTACAGATAAAGATTATTTCCACCTCTGATTCTAGGTCACCTTTATCTTCTTCCAGTCCCAGGAGTGGTTGTTCTCGGCATGGTTTCACTTATTTTGGCTTTGGCTCGAGTGGTGATACATGGAATACTGGATGGATTTTCCTTCGTTATGATATTTCCAATGTGTAGTCTAAATTTCTGTGTTGCTCTAGGATTTTGAACAGGCCATATAACTTTTGCGCAAACTTCTTTAATGGTCACTTTGTTTTGGATAATCTTTGTATTTAGTATGATCAAGTCGTCAATTTGGGAGTTTGGTTGACTTTGAGCTTTGCAGTCATCGTACCTCCTTATCCCTTAAAGTGTCTTCTCAAGAGATACCTTTACCCTTTTATGCATCGCTTTCATCATGTGAGCATAAATAGTTGCACCTGGATTTTGAGCTTCAAGGTTCTTCATCAATTCTGTTTGTGTAAGGTAACGATAATTTGTGAAGAACGGAATTATTCCAATGGCGGTTCTTACGTAGTTGATATATGCATACTATACTAAAGGCATTAGATAGTGCTAGAAATCCTGATCGTAGTTTACCAATATCTGTAGGTAGCCTCACTGCACTTTCTTGATTCTTGCGGATTTTCCATCAGTTTGAGGCTCGTCAGCTGAAGACATTTTGCTATTAATGGTTAATATCTTGCAAAATTATTCTCAAAATTCCCCTGCAAACTTTGCGTACATGTCTGAGATAATTTCTGTTCGTAACTTATCAAGTTTTTAAAATACTGTGATGAATGCCTCACAACGTCTTTGGCATTGGGGTTTTCTTTTAAGCCATTAAAAGTATGCAATATAGGTGAACCGGTCTCCTACAATAATGATCAGGCTTTACCATCCAGTGTTTAGAAGTTGTGTGATAAAATCTACTGATCTAGATGCCCAAGTAGCAAAGGGGACCTCTAGGGGTCGTAACTACCCAAAGCGTGCATGTCTTGGTGCCAGAGCCATTTGGCACTTGGTACAACATCGTACATAGTGGTTTATCCATTTCGTGAATCCTCTCCAGTACAAGTCTCTTCTAATAATTTACAGAGTCTTTTCCTGGCCAATATCCTTAGCAATCTTTGAGTCATGACAGTTCTTTTCACTGTCAGTCAGCCAGGTTTGACTTTGAAGCACATATAGGCACTCATTATTAAAGATCATTCTATCTATTAGGTTTTGGTATTTTCGTATTTCTTTCCCATCATCCGGTAGACATTCTAGTTCCCTCTTTCTGCGGAGCCAATCTGGATTCTTGTTGGCTATTTCCATTACCTGTTTCAAGAATTGAATATAAAATTTCTTGACTTCGCACTTAGCGATTATTACATTTGACATTAAAGTTTGTCCATTAGTACCAATTAGGTGTAGGGGGTTATCTCTTAGGTCCAGATATTCGTGCTTTCTGTTAGAAATATAGGAAACATAATGGTACTTGGTTTTCATACAACTATATACTTGAACTACCAAAGCCTTAACCTATTCACATAGTCTGATATAACTCCATGACCTCATAAAGAGCATTTTCATCAATCTGTTCTATAATCATCCAAGCTATGCGGTCTCCCATATGTAGCAGAAAAGCATTGTAAGTAGTGTTGACTAGCAGGACCTTAACTTCTCCTCTATAGTCTGCATCCTCTACTCGGGCTCCAACAGAAATACCATCATTGACTGCAAATCCACTAGGGGTGCAAAATATGCTTTTGTTTGACTTGGTAGTCCGATAGCTAATCCTGTCCTTATGTGGACTTGCCCATTTACATGAACTAAGTTTTTTTCCTTACTATATAGGTAATAACCTGCAACTAACTTGACACATTTAGGTAAGATTCTTGCTTCTAGTTGGAGTCATTTAATTCTCATAGTATTTTTCCATTCCTCTTGAGGCAACCTCTGTTTGAGCTGCTCTGAGGTTTCTTTACTGCATATAACTGAGATAACTAAATTTCAGTTATCGTGAAGGTCTTGAAAGTAATGAGACTGAATGGTAGCCTGCGAGACATGCTCAGGTCACTCCTCAGAGCGGTACTCTGGCCACCTACTTAAAGCATCTGGTTTGCCTCCTCTGGTTGCCGGGCAATATATCATTTGAAAATTAAAATACGTAAGCTTTTGTGCCAAATATCGTTGTCTAACCGGGAAGGTGTGTATTGTGAGAGAGTATTGTTGATTTTGATGATCGATATATATGAAGAATGGTTCATCCGGTCCTGCAAGATAGTGTCCCAATTCTTTCAACACAACTAATTTGGCCAACAATTCCTTATCATGAATATCATTGATGCGTTTAGCAGGTGTAAATTATCGGGAGTGGAAAGCAACTGGATGTACCTTTTTGTTCATGTATTGAGTGAGGACACATCCCTAGGCGTAATCCCTGGCATCCATTTCCTAAAAATGTTAACCTGTTAGGATCGAGGTGACATAATTTCAGGGCTATAAGGAATCTACGTTTGAGCTCCTCACACTCGTGTTGTTGTTGTATTTCTCACACAGAAAAATCTTTAGTGTTTGCTTTAAGCATATTGGTAATTGGCACACAAAGCGCGCAGAAATCTTTAATGAATCGTTGGTAGAAGTTGGCTATGCCCAAAAATAAGTAAATTGCTTTAATCAAGGTAGGTAGTTTCTTGGCTTTGATAGATTCCACATTTCGGTCACTCATAGTGACTCCATCCTCTGCCAAATTATAGCCCTCCAACTCCACTAATGTGAGATGATATTTGTTTTTTGTATATGAGATAGCCATTCTTTATACTTGCAGTCATTTGATGACTTCCTCTGATGACATGATACTTCTCAGTTTTAGAGTAAATAAGTATATCATCAATTTATAATAGTACTCCTTCATCGAGGAAGTCTCTCACATTCATTATCATTATTGATTCGAAAGTGCCTGTAGTGTTTACCAGACAAATCGGTATGACGTTGTATTTATATAAGCTATGTCGTCTGCGAAAAGCTGTATTCCCTTCTTTGCCCTCCCTTATACTACTCAGGTGGTACCAACCTTACACTCTAGTTTCATGAAAATGGTTGCTCCTACAATACGGTCACCAAGTTCCATCATTAGAGGTACTGGATATGTGTTGGGGATAATGACTTTGTTCAGCCCTTGGTGGTTAACTACAAACCTGAGTCGTCAGTCTTGTTTGTGCACAAACAGTATTTGTGCTTCAGAGGTGATTTGCTAAGAGCTATTTACCTTATTTTAACATAATATCCAGAATCTTCATAGCGCATGCAATTGTTTTTATAAGAGTGGGTATATTGGTCCTCATAGTGGTTAGATATTGGGTTTGAGGTCAATGGCATGGTCAAAGGTTTGATATGTAGGTAGTTTCGCTGCTATTGACGGTAGAAAGAGGTCCTTGTAGTTAAGGTATTGCATTGGTAGTGTTTCGCAGATTGCTTCTTCCTCATCATCTACTAGCGGACTCCTTCCAATAACTACTGCCTCCCGATCTTCCAGAAACTTCATTATCCGACTCAATTGATATTGATTTATCATCCGGTAAGAGATGAAGTTGACATCCCAGAATCTCAAAACTCCAACTCCATCGATCCTGAATTCCTTTGATAGGATGTTTGTTATTCCACCATCCGAAAGAAATTATGACATTGTAGTTTCCCATGCCTGAGATTTAGCATACAATTTTCTATAAGTTTTTATTTTTTTCCAATTACGGGGTAAATAGGAGGGGGAAAATCCCTTCCGGTTGAGAGTTTGGCTCCAGTAACCCCTGATATGGGGGAAGGATTTTGGTAAGATTCATAAGGAATATTTAATTCCTAGCATAACTTTTTGTATATAACAACAATATTGAATCCAGAATCTAACAGAACTCTAATTCGATACGATTTCCCATAGAGATAGATATGTGCTGTTCCTTCAGAATATTAGTAGCCTTTTGGCACACTATATTTGATCTTTTGTCGATTCTGGGATAGTATTATATCGGTTCGTCCTGACTTGCAAGAGATTGTGTTGGTTACGCATGGGTATTCGTTACGACGCTACGAATATTTCGACCCAAGAGGTTTCCTCAGACTAACTAATCCAATAGTTAATTATTAAGATTCTGGATGGCCCACCATGAGTGGTCTTTACGCCCTGCCAAGAGGCTCCCAAGAAATTAGAACATTCTATTCTCATAAGAAACTTACATACATAATTATACCTAGCATTTTTATGCATTTCCCTAATGCATAGTTATTAGTCATATGCGCAAGGGTGTTTTTAGATTACCTAACTATGTCTTTTTAAGGAATTTTCCAAAAAGGGTATTTTGTTTTTAAAAAATAAATTGATTTCCGGAAAGGGCAGTAATATCCAAAGATAGTAACCATTTCCAAATTTGGAATATCTGGTACCAGGCTGGAAATAATTTGTGAATTTTGCAGTTGCCAATTATCGCTATAAGAGTTATCGCATAACGCGTTATATAAAGTTTTCCATCCTTGGTTGGATCTAGAGTTTGGTCAGGGCCTTTGCTACACTCACTAGGGTCATACCTTCTATCTCCTCTAAGATTAGAATTAATATGTACAAGAATGTAAGGTCAAATGTCTTGTGTCGTGGCCAAAATACCAGTAATCATTCCACTTGTTAAGGGTAGCCAAATCTAAGGGCACGCGAATCGGGCTAGGTTTAAATCTTTCTTCGTAAACGGAGATTTCAAGGAAGGCTTGTAGGTAAAGATTTTGAGTAAAACTTATGATATTGATAAGATCTCTTCTCCGTTGCTTGATGATGGCTAATGCTCGGGAGGCACTTCGATATTTATATCCCGCGTCTGAGTGTTCGGGAACTACAACTGGGTTACATATAAAGCAGTATTTTCTTCCCAACCTTCCTCTCTTAATCCGGGAGCGATCCCGGTTTCACCCTGAAACTTTCACTTCGCCCCACACAGCTAATGGTATGAGCAGAGCTCTCAACTTTTCTGAGGGTGTGGACCCCCCCTTTAGTCTGAGTTGTCAACCTTCTTTCGGCTGTGAAGATATAGCCGCCCAGTTTGGAAAGTACCAATAACTTCTTAGAAATCCAAGGGGCCAGCTTGGTTGTTGGCCGAGTCTGCTTCGTGCCATCTTATCCGGCTCTGCAACTGGCTTTCAGGATGACTAGTGTTCACGATCAGGCCAATACCTTCTCGTCTTCACTCCCTCTCCTTATCAACTCGATCTGATAGGTTCCTTGATCTTATAGGCATCACGGGGGCGTCAGCATACTCTCGGTGTGTATCGGAGTAGCGTACTTCAATCGCGCATTCATACCCACCGAGGACTACCCCTGCTCTTTTGACTTCATCTGGGTATAACTCTGCGAGTCTTTGACGGAATCGCTTCGTTCCACTTCCCAGACGTAGCCAGAGAGGCCCTCCCATATATCCTGCTGACAGCATCCGGTCGGACTGACGGCGACGACGTATACGGGGTTACAAGATGTGTTCCAATTTCTCGTTTTTCTTAGCAAACGAGCAACTGCACTTGGTGTCAGTGCGACTCCCAGGGCGAACACTGCGGCCGCAGGGGGGTAATTGCCTTTGGAGGTTCAGATTCATGCAGTTTCTTCTGAAAAGTCATGTAATCCTCATGGGAGTCGTTTGTGCCTAACACGAGCTCCCACCTCGGTGTGGTTTCTCCCGAATCGCTTTTTTCAAACGTTACCCTATCTTTAGGGACCCCAAAAATAACAATAAAGAAAATTAAATAAGGTCCTGTTCCGTATGGCCATCATATTTTTTATGATCATAAAAGACACAAATAACATATATGTTGAAATAA
>QFET01002213.1:0-21879 GCA_003316355.1 Tuber calosporum
TGATGAGTGGATACTATACGAGTAGATGCCACGGCGGTGCGTGCTCCGCACCCCACGGAGAAAGCAGATGAAAAACAGGCAAACGGGAGGATCCCCAAATCCAATCTCTTTTTCCCTTTGCTAAACTTTTCAAATTCAATAAGGGTAACCAGGCGGTTAGGCTCTACCTTCCATAAGCGGTTCATGCTCCCTGGGAACAAAAACACTGAAGCAGCATGTCCCGTAACTTGAACCTGTTACTTGTACTTTAACTAGTGAACAATGCATCCGCCCTTTGTGGGCCGAGCCAGAAACAGAAACTCTAGCAACGGAGAATTCAAGAAATAATACTGTAATCTCACTAGCATAATATCACTGATTCGTTGATTATGGTCCCCGACGTTACAACACCTCGCTTTACCATTCCCCGTTTCGCCTCGCCTCCGCTGGAAGAGCCGTGTACTCGTACACAGCGCGAATGCGAAATAATAGATTTTACCGTTTAGAATATAAACACTCTACAACCCTAAAATAGGGGATCTTCCTCACCGCACCGCCCAACGCGAAAACCCCCCTCCAAGGAATTGCGGTGAGGACGGGGCTCGTGGGGAACCAGCTACCGGCACTGTGAATCCCAGAGCTAGGTCCTGTGAGCTGTCCTACCATTGGTGCATTTTCCGGCGGACTTGTGTTGGAGTTTATGTACGAGTAGAGCGATCTAGAGTATCAGGGAAATGAATGTTGCAGAGCCAAAGAGGACTAGTTCTAGAACTAATAGCACCGAAACTCTCTCCAAGCACGGCAAGTCATTTTTAGTATCTTGTTCCCGTTCGGGAAGCTCATTGTCACTCGTAGTTAAAAATCCAACGCATCATGGATGATCCACATACCTAGCTAATGTCCCCTCCAACAACCGTTCTAGAAGGAAGGAAGGGCCAGGAGGAGCCTAAACAGGAACCTGGGGGCCGGCTATAAGAAATACGGAGAATTTGCAGTGGCAGTCAGTGGAAAAGGTACCCTATGTGGCCATCAAAAAGACCTATAGTGGATTCCTGTGCTTCTAGTCTATGCTTCTGTGCATATGCTTGATCGGACATTGCAATGGATGTTTCGCTTCTCGAACCGGTGGAAGGTTCGTTTGGCCTCCGGGTTGGTCCATCTATGTTTACGACAGCGAGGAGCCTTTCGCCAGTGTAGTGCATGCCCCAATCTTGGACTCTCCGCAATCTACTAAAAGTTGAATATGGTAATAAATAATCCGAGTCAGGCAGGGTGTAAAGTTAGAGTATGTTTGCTGGAGGACCTGGCGATATTATCCTTAGGGTAAAGTCATGTTATGTCCCGGCACCCTGCTCGTGAGCATGTGCTGGAACCTCTTGGCTGCTTGCCGAGGAACCCTGGGCAGAGGCCCATGGTGGTGTTACTCCTGATATATGGGGTTTCGTTCAATTTGAGCCCAGTAGATCCATAGGGGTCGGCTATGTGCTTAGCAAAACGCATCCAATGTAGTGTCCTGGCAAGTCATGAAGTATCACCCGTAGAAGCCAGTGGGAGTAGGGTCACACTTGGATCCCGGAGTGAGGGAAACGCCACCCACATCACTGATTAGCACTTGCAATGGTCTCCGGCCTTGTATTAGCCAACTTGCTCACATGCTATGTGGAGATATCTGGCTTTGGTGAGCCGGAAGTAACAGGAGGGTTTGGGTTCGTGTCAAGCCTGTTGACTACCTTCCCAAGAAGCACCACTGTACTGCAGTCTCTCCGAGTCTTGAATGGCCCGATGAGCACACCACGAGTTCAAGGGGCGGTGCGGCTCACAAGAAGGCTCGACCCAAGGTTCATCACAATTTCCCTATCGCCTGGCCGATGAGGAGGAGGAAGGAGGGCTCGCCGGATTCGGCCCTGAGACTCTAACGTGAGCCACTCTGCAGCCTAGATTCATCTAATCACTATTTGACACCTGCTCTGCAATAACTAGGAGGGGTCAATACGGTAGTGGTTCAAACACTTGTGTTCACATTGCCTATTTCCGAATCACCTCTGCTCAGTCGTTAGCCTTCATCACCGGAACCTGATAACGAAAACGATGATATTAAGGTATTCCTACTCAGCCTAAGTCATCCTCTCAAGCGAATGAGACAGACTTAAGATGAGCTTGGGGCTCCCACCGACATACCTGAAGCCGAACCTTTCCCTCTCAGTTGACTGAGATTATGGGCCACGGACTTGAAGTCTTCAAGTGATTGCTGCTAAACAGCGACTAGATGAAGACGGGACGGTAACCCCCAAGAAATCTCAACTGAAGATACGTTTCGAATCCTCGGCGATTAAAATATATGCTTGCTGTAATCTCAGCGGATGTGCTTTGCGGTTGATGTTGCTCATTGGAGAGGAAAAAGGAGAGCAAACAAAGTATGAGTATGAATCTGTTGGTGGCCCAAACTACATCACCTCCTCAATCAAATCACACCCTTGACCCCTATCTCCAAAATCTAATCTGAAAGACATCCCCCACTTATGATACTCAAACGGCCAAACGGGAGTTTCGCCCCTTTTGATGCGTTCGGTATCCCCCTCCCCTAGGGAACGGAGCTCAGGTCCGGTGACTTGAGTACAGGATTGCCTTCTACTTTGTAAATGGTACCGGTATTCGTGTGAGAGGAATCATCGTTGTGGTAAACCATCATGCTACGATAGGGTAATTGACCGCATACCGTATGATGCGTGCCAGCTAAAACGTGGACCAACGCCGTTTCAAAATGTAATGCCTTATATAATCAGGATATTAGGGTATTTGATACATACACAAAGCTTATTTTTCAATAGGAGTTGAAGTTATGCAGTATTCACATAATATTATTATAATATTATATACTACAACCTCTGCCTGATTACTTGTATAATAGTATTACTCTCAACTAAAAGTGTATGACATCAAATACTCGTACGCTATTCACTGCTTACATAAGGCATTACATTTTGAAACGGCGTTGGTCCACGTTTTAGCTGGCAAGCATCATACGTGCCATAAGCATCATACTGGTCAGAAGTCCCAACCATCCCCCCCAAAACCCAAACCGAGTGATAGTCTATGCCTCATAAACCCCTCAAAATAGTAAATACCAGTATCCTGACCGTACCCGGCGAATCGAATTATGATACCGTATGATACGGCAACTTAGCCATAGCGAAAACAAACACACCTCAAGTTTGTAAGTCGACAAGGCAATGGATCCCATTCCATCATATGTGTCAAGCCTCACACCAACCACCGCAACCTGTCAACCCGCCGCCACGCCATCACCCAAGCAAGCCGCAAGCAAAGTAGAGTACCGGAATGACGGCTAATTTAACCAACTAGCCACATGCAAAGCATCCCAGACCTTCCAACAAACTCTATCCCGACCGTCTCTCTCCAGGGAAAAAAAAAAAAAAAATCTATGAATAAATAAATAAAGCTTCACGACTTCGCCCCCCTTGCCACACGACTTTTACGAAAACCCACCGCAGTAACAAGTGATGACGGTTCTGGAAATCTCCCAACGACTAGCTTCCCTTGCCGACACTCATAAAGAAGTACTTACCCACCCTCTCTCATGATCCTTGAAACGTGTCAACTTCAATTATCGAACAATCAGCTGATAAAAAAAATAACAGTGTATGAGCCTGATATCTCGTCTCTCAAAGCTCGACACACCCAGCAGCGACAGTACCAGAATCGAGCTTGCGAACGTGATACACCAGAGCTTGCGCGACGCCGAGACCGAGCTTGAGTTGTTGAGTGCAGAGGTCGAAGATGAAGTTGGTGATGGGGCGCGGCTAGCGTTGGAGAGTAAGGTTGGGAAGATTGAAGAGGATTTGAAGATGTTTGTTTTTCACACTCTCCGAGAGAGGTATGGAAGTCGGAGGAAGCTAATGTATGGAGAGGGTAGCGCACGATTGCATTACCGCAAGGCCCAACTCTCCGCGAAGCGTAACGCACTTGCTGCTGAGCAACGGGAACGGGAGGCTTTACTGGGCGGGTCGGGCAGGAGCACCCCAGATGGTATCACTGGGAAGCGGAAGGGGAATCAGAAGTTATCGTATTGTTCCCCCCCCTCTATCTTCCCCAAGAATGGTGCTAAAGAAAAAGTGGAGCATAGCCAAAACGACCTCCTCCTCCATGCCTCAACCGACGTCACGACCGCCCTCCGCCGCACACACGCCCTCCTACAATCCGAGCTCTCTCGCTCGCAATTTGCCACGGAAACGCTCAACTCTTCCACCGCTGCACTACATGACTTAACCCACCGCTACTCCGCCTTCGACGACGTAATATCCTCCTCGCGCGCCCTCATTTCCGACCTCCTCCGGAAGAATAAGAGCGACAAGTGGTACTACGAGAAGGCAGTGCAGATACTCCTTGGGTTACTAGTCTGGCTGGTCTTCAGGCGGCTGCTGTGGGGTCCTATATACCTAGTCCTTGGAGTGCCGTTACGGATCACGTGGTGGGGGTTGTCACTTGTTGCTGGGGGATTGGGTGTTGGCGGGAGGAGGGAGATTAGGGAGGGCGCGGGAGTGGGGATGGGTGGGGCTACGACGGCGCAGGTCGTGGGGATTCCGGAGAGTATGTTGGAAAAGAAATCCCCCGAAGGGCGTACTACACTAGTGTCTAGGGAGGGGGAGAAGTTGATGAGGGAACAAGTGGAGGGCATTATCGATGGAGGCCTGGAGCTCGAAGTGGAGAAAGTAGAAATGGGAGAGGCCGAGCCGATAGGCAGGAATCCGGTGGCTGGAAGCATGGAATATGATCCAGAAGAGGAGAGACAAGCCTGGGAAAAAGGTCACCCGGAAGCGCACGATGAGCTTTAGCTCCCGGAATTGTCCACTCTGTTTCATGGCGCTTTCATTAGCAGACCCACTCTCACTGGTTTACAATGCTAGCATTCTATTATACTGTATTATATATAACATTACTTCACCAGGCGCTTTTTATGTACCGTAGATAGATGAACGGGTGGGAATAGCTAGCTTTTGCTAAGGATCCAATTTACTAAGCCAAACCAAACCGCCCAAGGGGAATCTTGAAGGGCATGTTCAGCAGCAGCAGCGATATATTCCCACGACTTACAAAGGCCTTATATTTACTAGTACAACCAAGTGGGAATGAAGCACTTTTTCGCAACAGCTAGGGAATCACGCCCACAATACCGTATCACATAAGCACCCCCTCTCCCTCCCCTTTTTCTACCCTCAGCCCTCTCCGCCCCCCACAACCAACCAATCCAGAATAACTATGCAGATGTAGGAGTTTCTGCAGGCCTATATCCTGACTCTTCTTCCTCCTCACGGTCCAGTTGCATCAAGTAGGTTTCCCACAGTTCGATGAGCTGTATCAACCCGTCAGTTTAGTAACCGGAGATGAGGGTGGGCCAGGGGGGATAAATACCTCCTTCTGTGCCTCGACAGAACTCTCCAAGAACGTCTCAACAGCACTCTTAAAATCCTCCACCTTCTCCCTCTCGAACCTATCCAACTCCGTCCTCAGGGTTCTCCCCATATTGTCGAACGCAACCCGAGCAGCATGTAACTTCTTCTCGCTATCGCTAACCTCTGCACTCATCTGGGTTAGCCTATCCTGCTGTGTCTTGCCTTGTCTCTGTAGTTTCTCAAATGTTGCTCTTCGCTTGGCTAGTTCTCCGTCTGCGGCGTGGTAAGTATGGAATGCTTTCTGCCGCTGGTTGAAGGCGAGTTTGATAGAGCCTATGATCCGGATGTATTCTTCCACGGTTATTCCTAGGGTTAAAACGTCCTGCTGTGCCTGGCGTTCATGAAGCTCTTTGATGCGAATTTGTAGGTACGAGAGAGATTCGAGGGGGCTGGAGAGAGATTTGCTCAGTTCTACTGTTGAGAGAGCTTGCAGGGAGGAGCTGAAGTCGTTCGCGGCATCTGCTAGGTCTTTGCGTTGTTTGATCACTGTGTCAACGGATTTGAGCAGAGCTTTGAGTTGGCTTTCTAAAGTATCCAGGTAGTGTTTACGGTCGAGGAACCACTATACTGCTCGTTAGAAAGCTCTTTATATATATAAAAGAGGAACGGTTATAACAAACCTCATCATTTTCAATGAATTTGCCACCTCCGCCAAATGCACCACCGAGAGAACCAAACATTCCCTTGTTCTCCCCCACGGGTTGTACCTGCTTCTCTTTATGCTTGATATCACCCGACAACGCCTCTGACTCCAAGAACAACTTGAGGTCTGCGTCATGTTGCAGCATTGGATGAGCTGCGGTTTTATTCAACATCCGTTCTAGCGCAGCTCTTCTCGATTCGACAAAGTTGTCGTCGAATCGGCCAACTGCCTGCTTCTCTGGAGGCGGGGGGACAACCACCCCCGGGTTGTTATTGATGAGTGCCTGGTAGAGCCATAAGAAATCGCGGTATCTACGGCTAACCGTGAATTCGCTGTTTCTATAAGCCTTGGATGTAGTCTGAAGACTCTACGATGTTAGTCACCAGGGCTTGTGCAACAGGAGTAAATCATCCGACAAACCTTTGTCCGAACTTGATAAACAGTGTGAGCACTAGTCAAATCCCCGACCTTATGTGGGTCGCCAACATGTATTTCGAAGGATGGGCTCGCCGGCTGGTCGCCAGTTGGCTTAGGGGGGGGGAGAGACTCTCCAAGAGCCTCTCTCCCAACAATCTGAGCAAAGTCTGTAGCTGGTGGCCTCCTGTATCCACCTTCATGTACCTCCGCTCCGGAATCATCCAAGGAAACAGTATCCATTGAATCTCCGGTCAGAGACATCCGGTTTGGGGCTCCGGGCATAGCTCTAGCCATACGGGGAGAATCTTCCTTCTGCGGAGGCTCGGGCGGAGAATCATGGCGGGGTTTCGCAGCCAAGGTGGTGTCTATATTATCATTGAAATTGTCTCCAAGGGGGCCTAGTGGTCCGAGGTCATCGTCGATGGCTTCTATGCGGGCGACATGACGACCAGGACGGCGGGGGTTACGCCGAGCGGCTGAGGTCCTGGTCGATGGTTGAGGAGATGGCTCTCCCGAGTCTTTGTTCTGTGAAGATTCTTTGGCTTCTATCCCGTTAGTATTAGCTTAAGCAGCAACCAAAGAAGCACTTTTTTTCTTCTTTTTTTTTTGACATACTTGACCCAGCACCCATAAATGCGTCGGTAGGGTTGTCATGAGGGAGACTAATGGGAGGTGTGCTTGTGTTTATAGACCTCTCATCACCCCACGGGGAAGCTCCATCGGTCTCTAAGTCCAGATTGGCCAAGGTCGGGGATGCGCCAGTACTCATCGCTGAACGTGACGCTCACGAGAAGATCCGGGCTTGGTAGGTTAACCTTAATTTAACGGGGAAGACTTTTTTTCGGTGGCGAAGGGGGATGAATTGATTGAGGGAGGATTTTGAGATGCTTCTTGATTGATGCTCCAAGTAATTGGTGGGACGCCGCGTAGGTGGTTAGAGATGCCCGACCGTCTTGGCGGCAGCGCCCCTCTGTCACGTGAGAACGGTATCAGGTTTGCTCGCTTCATAGGATGTCATCCGGTAAAAGCTGCAAAAACGGGTTTAGCCCTTTAATTCCCGGTTTAATTTTTGGTTAGAATTGGTTGATTTATCCACCCCTAGGGCCTAAAGTACGAGCCAGAACAGTTCGTATGAAAGAGGAACCCGGGAATGCTGATGGCCGGTGCTAGTAAACCACGAAGTGGGTGGGAGGATGGGGTGATACTAGTTTGCCAACTTCGACTGGAGATTCCGAAATAATCACTCAAAGTCGAATGAGATCTCTGGAATATGAAAGTATTGCGAGAAGAGGAGACTTCGGTCGTATGATAGTAGTGCAGGCACTGTGTTGCTCGGTTTTCCTATCTTGCGGTGGGGAGATAAAGCCCTACCAGGACCGAACCTAGAAACCATAGATGCCGGACAATACGATCTACCGAAAAACGTGGTAGCGTCCTTGCTACACTGACACCGGCACACTACGCAGTCTGAAGTACGTGCAGATCGCTCAGATGAATTCTAGGAGTTATGAAGTAGTGATTTAAGGTCTGAGAGCTGTGTTAAAGAAGACTGCACTGAGGGCAAAGACCACGAATTCTGTGATGGACTGGAGAAGATCCACCTAAACAATCTCCTTTTAAGGAACATGTCGTTCATGAGTGTTAGGATGATGATGATGACGGTGATGATGATGACACTTGCAGTCGTAAAGAAAATAAACAAGTAGAACCGGAAGAAAAGACACTAGTTTACACATTTTTGCCGCCGCAGGGGAAAACGGGGAAGAGATTATGCTTAAGATTGCTATTCCTTGTCTTTCTTATCTCTCTTATCTTTCTTCTCTTTCTTCTTCCTCTTGCGCTCAGCCCTCTCCTCTTCTGTCTCATCTGACTTGCGCTTCTTTGCGCTTTCAGGCTCTCGTTTAACTGGAGTAGTCATCCCAACATCTGGAGCGCCGAATGGAGGTACGGGAGGAGCAGTTGCGACATTTTGGGCTTTTGTTGGGGAACTGAGTTGCTCCGTGTCGCCGACTGGGGCGTTATAATCGGTGTACTTCTTCGTCCATTCGCCAGGGGTAGCCTCGTTCGAGCGTCCATACTTCTATGATAGTTGTTAGCTAGAAAGCACGGGAAGGATCAGATACCCATGGGATTATGTTACGAACATCGAGTTTGCCTTCAGATTTCATCTTTTTCTTTTCTATCGCTGTTGGACCCAGCCCCCATCTGCGAGGGTAGAGGTCGCGCTCCATGATGCAACGTTTAACCTTTGCGACAACACCGTGATCACAGGTGGAGAGCTCGACAGTAGACATTTGAGCAATACCGAGCGCAATAGCCTCGCCCTTAGTAGTCATCAGGACGACCTCTTCGTTGACTTCAATCCCAGCCTCGTAACGAAGCAGCCCAGGGATCATGAGTTTAGCACCGTAACAAACTGCGTTCACTGCGCTATCCTTAACAACAATGCGTTTATAGGTTGTCAAGAGAGATTCCAAGGGGCGGATGACTCGGCGAAGGTAGCTCTCATCACGAGAGTTATCAACAAGCCACTGAGCTGTGAAGAGTTAGAATCCTAAGAAAATAAGTTGGCGTAAGGGGCCATACCATCAAGAACATCATGGAGAGTGACGATATTATCATTTTCGCTTAGTGCTCCAGATCTAACTCTTCGCAGCTCTTGCATATGCGCACCAACACCCAACAGCAGGCCCAAGTGAACGCATAATGTCCGTATGTATGTTCCCGCTTCACAACTGACCCAGAAAACAGCGAGGTGCCTATCGTTGTCGAACTCTAACAATTTCGATTCGTGGATGGTACGGATACGGAGCTGACGCTTGACAGCGGAAATCAGTGGTGGGCGTTGGAAGAGTGCACCAGTCAGGGTTTCAAGCGCTCTGGCAAGTTGGGCACGGCCCTCAATTTTGTCGTGTAAGCGTAGAACGCAAACGTATTCCTTTCCTAGAACAGTGGCGATGAGTAAGTTTAATGATCCAGAAGGGTTTTCCAACGATGCAGAGGGATAGTGGGGTACAATATACCGGCGCCTTGTTGGGACTTGACCAAACGCGTCGCACGGTCAATACAGACAATGAGACATCCAGTAACCTTGGGATCAAGGGTACCGCTATGTCCGGTCTTTTCACATCTATCCGAAGTGAGTGCTGAATCCACTAGATGGGGAGGTTGCGGTGAAATTTACCTGAGGATTCTCTTGACCCAAGCAACAACTTCGTGCGAACTTGGGTTGCTCGGCTTATCTAGGTTGATAACGCCGCTGCTAATATAACTCTTCAACTCACGTTTCAGAGGAGTGCAACCATTGGGTATCGGTGTGTAATGCCCGGTACGAACATGGAGTTTTTCGTAGTTCTTCAGAAGAAGCCTTCAACAGAATATAATGTTAGGGATCTGCCAACTGCGAAAAAATGAAGGAAAAAATGTGGAGAATAGAAAGACTCACGGCCATTGAGACGAGTCGATGGTCGGAGTCTTAGCCTCCGGCTTGATCGAGAAATCCTCATTTTCTTGTTTATGTACTAGAGCCATTGCAATTGATGAGGGCAAGCTGTCGCACCAAAGGGCGTGTTATGTAGGGACGTTCAGACGGCTGGGAAAGAGAAGAAAAAGTTTCCAATGGCTGTGAGAGTGGGCCTGCTGACTAAGATCTGCAGAGTATATCTTGGCGAGAGACTGGTTAGCTCAGCCACTCAATCAATCCCGGTTGCAACCTTTTGATTTCAGGACTTACACATGTCACGCTCACAGAATAATACTGGTGTGAGATTCTGTCCTATCCGAACAAAATGGGATTTGATGGCCATCCAGAAATTTAATCGTTACAGTGTTTTTAAAAAGAAATAAGTGACGGCTGCGTGACCAGTCCATCTGCCACACTTTTCCTAATATCTACAGGTGTCCAATCCTTTGCCAGCCGTTTCCTTTTCCATTCCCCCCCCCAAATCTATAAACATATGTGGCGAGTTGGCCATACCCCCCCAAGTTCCACCCAGAGCTCCTTGGACCTAGCAGATACTTGCGCTTGTCTTTTCAGACCTCTGCTCTCTAGGCGCCTACCCATATAAACTCCCACCTTATCTCTCCGCGTTTTCCTTGAAAATACCCCGTATAGACCACCTTTTGATAACCCTTCGCGGCACCACCGAACTCTCTCAACAGCTATACGTTCTATACGTCAAAGATCTCGCGACTGACAGCAAAAGTGCTTGGCTTATGTAGCCTTGTTCTTGCGCATCAGAGAAATCTTGCAAATTTGAACTAACAAACTACGAATCATGGCCTCCGCGCCTCTACCTTCATCATCTGTCCACCCATCGGCAGACAGCCCACTTGAGTTTGATAACTCATTTTCGCCCTCGTCTTCGAAAGAGGTCACTCCTACTAGCTCTCCAGCCCTCTCACGGTCTACGTCCTTTGTTGGCTCCAACGAAGATTGGGGTGAGGTTTTCCCTCCCCTAGACAAACTTACCGTCTTCGACTTCCTCGACCAGTTTGCCCTCCCACAGAAGCTCGAGAGAATCAACGAACAGATCAATAAGAAGATACAGTTCCAGAGCGAAAGCCTAAAGAAGCATCGTGATAAGGTCAAGTTGGAGTATGTAAAGCAGAAAGAGAGGGTCATTAAGAAAACGGATGTCGAGTTCGAAAAGTACCGCAAACGATACAGTCAAGGACTCGAGAAGGTCCTAAATAAATGGGATGATACTAGGGTTGTTTCCACAAGGGAGAAGATCTCGTTTGTGGTTGGTGTCTGCAACATCTTCATTACAGGATTCTTGATTGGCGGATACCCGTGAGTCTGTTCTCTCGGTGTTTTTATATATAGCGAACCTAATGTGTCAACGCTATAGCGAATGGGTCCATGTTTGGTATTCTATTCAGCTTCTATACTTTATGCCAATCCGTTATCTTACCTATCACAAGCGTGGTTACCAATACTTTATGGCCGATCTGTGCTACTTTGTTAATCTTCTGCTTTTGCTCAACATCTGGGTTTTCCCCAACTCTCGGCGTCTAATGATCTCAACATACTGCCTCGCATATGGAAACAATGCTTGGGCTATTGCAATGTGGAGGAACTCTTTGGTTTTCCACTCGCTTGATAAGGTTACTTCTTTGTTCATTCACATTATGCCCCCGGTTGTCCTGCATTGCCTGGTACACTTGTTGGATCAAGACCTTGTCGACTCGCGCTTCCCGTCCATTAGTAGGGTCAAGGGAGTGGAGAAGTATGGTTTAATCGAGATGGTGATTTGGGCGACTGTTCCTTATGGGATATGGCAATTGTCTTACCATCTGCTTATCACGGTTGGACCCTCGAGCCTGTGATGTATCCACTGTGTGCTAATGGATGTTCTAGGTGAGGAGACGCGAAAAAATTGCAGCTGGGCGCCCAACGTCGTTCACTTGGCTTCGCAAGAGCTATTCGAAGACTTGGATTGGCAAACTCGTCCTCCGTCTACCAGAAGCTATGCAGGAACCTGCGTTCATGTTCATTCAGTACTCTTACGCTGTTCTAACTATGCTGCCATGTCCTTTCTGGTTTTATCACAGGAGCTTTTCTGCCCTTTTCCTAACTGCCGTCGGCCTTTGGAGTATCTATAATGGTGCTACTTACTACAGTAAGTATTCTATTCAAGTCTAGCTTCTTTCAAGGGTTATGACTAATATTTTCACAAAGTCGATGTATTTGGTAAACGTTTCCAGAACGAACTTGAACAACTAAAGAAAGATGTTGCAAAGTGGCAGAACTCCCCCCTGTTGAACGAAAGCAATGGGGACACAAGGCACTTGGAGCCCTTGAAACTTACCACAAAGATAACTACCGAGACCACTGCCACTGACAAAGGAGAGAAGAGACTAGATGGCAGTGAAGTCCGGGAGCGGAGCATCACTAGCAGTGTTACCACCGAAACCTCCTAGGGTGGAATGGCTACGAAAAGTAGTAGGCTTAACGGTTTTTACTCTACTGTTTCTTTTGGCACTTTGGTTTTTCGCGGGTGTTTGATGAGATTGACAAAAATGATGGGGGATGGCCTGGGCCAGGGGTTTTCACTGTTTTACCGTTATTACCGTTCGTCACCTTGGGTGGGTTTGAGCACCGTGCTGCCAGTATTGGTGCGCGCACCGCGCTTGCAGAGGATCCGGCCAGGGAGGTGGGTTTCGTTCTGGGATATCATACTTTTAACCAATGTCCAGCTCTGCGATAGGGATTCGACAATTTTTTTACTCGATATCCTCTTGTTCTCTCTTTCCTTGGCTGGTTATGGGTGGGGTTTTACTGGGGTTTATACCCGGATTTTTCTTCTCTTTATTTCACTTTCGTCGCTTTAATCTCTGCACGGTTTAGTCCGTCTTCACGATGATAGTAATGGCCAGTTTAGCATGATGGGTGGTGCATGGTGTATGAGTTTATGAATTAGCTTTGTCGCTCTAATGCGTACCTCTAATGTGTTCAGTACTTCTATCAACTGTATCCCAAATTTCCAACGCTATCACTCTGAAGTAAGAAAGCTTTCAAACCCAACCCCCCTTCTCCCCCGGGCCCACATATACAATACATATTGGACAACCCACCCCCCAAAACCCAATCCCAAGCAGGAACGCCTGATGGAAATTCCCTTCCCCGTAGCAATCACCCAGACCCATCATCCACATCCCCTCCCTCATCACTCCCCACCTCCCTCCCAACACCTCTGAACATCCCCTCAGCATACATCAATCCAAACCCCGCTTCCTTTTCCCCCACAAGTAAATCCACCCCCACAACCCTCCCGACCCAGAACTGGTGATCCTCAATCTGCACACTCCTATATGTCTCGCACCTAAGCCTGTACAACACGTCCTCGCCCCTACCCAGCAATCCCTGCTCGCGCAATTGGGAATCGCGCACGCTCTCCCAGGGCGACGTGGAAAGTTTCGCTTTCGAGAACAACGATGCTATGTGTGCTGCCCGTATGGTGGAGCGGAGCACGTGCACCGTGAAAACACCTGAGGCGGACATAGTGCTTGCGGCCATCGAGGGCGTGGCGATATTGAAGGAGATGAGAGGCGGTGAGAGGGAGAAGCAGTTGAAGGAGCTGAGAGTTATGCCGCGTGGGGATTTTGGGGTCAAGGGTGACGTAGTTGTTACTATCACTACTGCGGGTGAGGGGTCAGAGGGGTTCAAAGAGTAAAGGGGGGGGATGGTGGGTGGATACCGGGGTGGGGGACCTTGCGCATTACGTGGCGGAGGGTTGTGGAGGTGGTTTCGTCTGTTTTAGAATCTTTGGAGGAGGAAGTGGTGATGGAGCTGTGTCGGAGGTGCTGTTTCTGGGTATTTCGTTGGAGTTTTGGGGGTAATGGCGGTCGGCGGTGATGGTGATAGTGCGAAGCTGTTAAACCCCGTCGTAATAGTCGTAAAGGGGATTTAGACATTGAGTACAGTAATATTAAGCCTCGCTCGTAGTCAAAAGGGTGGGAAATCGTGAAGGATAGTGATGTTTGTTTGGTGTTTGATTGTTTGTTGGATGGTCGTGGGGAGGATCCCCACCGCACAGTGCAGTTGGCTTTCTTTTTCCCCTTCTTCACCCCTGGGGTTTGTGACGTACCCGCAGCACAGGGGAACGGGTGCTGGGTGGGGGAAAAAAAAATTCGGAGGAAGAGTTAAAGTCTAAACTGACACTAATCAACCAACTGCGATTGAGAAAACCCCCCGGAGGGAGGGTCAGGACTTTCTTTAATCACCGACAGCCCACTTATCAGAGGGAAATCTCTTTACGAGAGGTAGAAGAGGGGATGTTGACTCGATCTCGGCATTGCAAGTTTAGCAGATCATCTTTTGGATCGTTGCCGTACTTTGTCGTTCGAGCCTCCTCCTCCGAGACTTCTCGACCCGCAGATACCCCACCTACTACCACCACCACCCCCAGCAATGGCAAAAGGCCCTACATTCCCCGCAACCTCCCCCTCTCCCCCATTGAAGACCCAAAAAGATATGTCAAATATTCGAAAGCCCACCCGAAAATGGATCCGCCTCTCAAGAACGCCCCACTCCCAGAGCCCGAAATACGCCTGAAAAAGAACCCCTACGCACACATGCTTGCCGAGCCCATCCGGCAGGATTCCGAGAGCCACTTCCGGATCCCACGAGCTTTCCTAATCCGCTTCAAACAGCTAGTGCACCCGGAGACGCACGAGACCTGGATCGTCCCGGACGGCCTGCGCCAGACGGACGACCAACGTGGACGGGTGAAGAAGGGGAAGTGGGTACTGGGGAACATCACTATGATGGGTTTGCTGAAGAAGGGGTGGAAAAAGCTAGCTAAGATGGACGAGAAGCTGGTGGTTCCGGGAGACCTCGCGGAAAGCGTTAGGGATTTGATGAGGAAGAGGGTTTTCGATGAAGCCTTTGATGTCCCACAGAGGGGTGGGGATAAATGTTTTGTGAGGGAGGCCATTGAGGAGATGGGTGGGGTTGTTGAGATTGGGTGTGTGCTTGACTGGGAACTGGAGGAGGGGGCCAAGGGGGTTACTGCGGACTCGGACGAGGTGGACGAGGTCACCGGGAGGGTCCTGAGGAAGGAGATTTTAGTCAGGATTAACGGGCGGTTATGTCCTGTGCATCATATGCGCGTTATGCTTGGGGAGGAGGTTGCAGGGAAGATTAAGGAGCTATGGGAGTTAGATGAGGGGGTTACGAGGGTTGGGCTTTTAAGGAGGGAAGGGACGTTGCAGTTGGAGATTTGGTTAATGAGGATGAGGGCTTATATGGGGATTTGGTAATTGAGTGGTCTGTAGAAGTGGCATTCCCGCCGGGAGTTTAGACTGGTCCCGGTAGATGTATATTGACTTTTTAGAGAGAAGCGGTTAGAATTATTACGAGCCAGGCAGTGATACCGCTTTCCCTTCCAGGGAAAAAGGCTGTATTTCCTCCGGTCCCCCCCGAAGGGATCGTCCAAGGGCCAGATCCTGAGAATCTGTGGACAAGGGGAAAATCCCACGAGTGACACATAGTGAATCACCCTATAAACTTGGATGACCTTAACTTTGGCTCTAATCCTTGAATCTACTCGTGTAGTATCAAGCCTCGAGTAGCACTTCTCCAGCACGCCACTTTAGCCTCAAACTCACATCTGGAATTCTCCTCACAATTTTTTTTTTCTTTTTTTTTTTTTTCTCAAGTATTGACTATAAAGAGCTCAGGCTAAGACAAAAAGTCGTTTTCCAGATAGCGTATGGCGTCTTTTAGATCATCACAGAGCCCTGATCAACATCAGTGGTACATTTCTAACACGGGTTAGTACTCTAACTCTTAGCCATGCCCACATAATATTATGCTGCAACAGATCAACAATAAAACAGTGCCGGTATGATACCGTAATACAGTATCATTGAATCAAGTTACCCCTTCACTGTTTTTTCTGTTTCATTTTAATTTAATTTTGTTAGAAAAGAAAGCCTCCTTCTTTTGCCTATCGTACCGTAATCTCGCCGTATCCAGCCTATCGTGCGGCACTTGTTCTCCTGACATGGACAGCCGCATGTCTGTCCGAACCCACCGCCGTGCGTCCTAGCACTGCGTTTTTTCCTCCATCTCAGCCCTTAGGCAGTGCCTAACTCATAGCCAGTTGGGGAGGGGAAGAAGGATCACTGCGTCAATTTCGGGATGAATATTGTCTTGGATGGAGGTTGTAACCCTGATGCATGTGATAGTCTTTCCTCAGGCCGGGGAAGGAGATAAGTACCGGTATGGGTGAAATGTGAGCAGCCTGCAGTGCACTCGAGTACGCTATGCAAGTGGCTTCATGAAATATCACCCCGGGTGGAATACTGTTCTTACGTAACTGCGCTGTTATCATACCAGGTGGTGCTCGCGCGGTCGAGTTGAAGCTGGACACTTTGTATAGCGATAGTCACCTTAAGTGGTTTTTAGAAAGTTGTCAGCACAGATTCAATAGGAGTCATGTTAAAAACACGCTGAAAAGCGGGAATTTTTAATATTTTTAGTTTACGGTATTTCCTTGTCAAATTGACTATCTGCATAATCACCTTTCCCATATCCTTCTTACCGCCCTCTATGGCCTCCAGCGTCCGAATTGCGGTCCTCAAAACAAGCCCTTGGGTCATAATACTTTGGACATCAAGTTCCATAAGGTTGGTATCGACGGCGGTAAGCTTATTATCTGTGGTGACAAGGTTCTTGTTAATATTGTCAAAATGATTGTTGACATTGGGGAAGTGCCTACCGATGCCGCTGAACCGATTATCAACGTATGTCTGAAAGGAATACTGCACATTTATTTTTTGCTGTCCCAGCGGCCAAATCGACCATCGGCGATGATTAGGACAGTTCCCCCAAAACCTCCGAGGCCAGCAGCGACGGTCGGATTTTTCGTCATCCATTCTGGGGAGCACAAGGTTTGGTTAATTTGTGGCCCACTGCCCAATTTCCACAAATATCCGGAAGGAAAACTTACTTTCCAACCTCTGTGGCTTATCTTTTTTTGTTCTTTTTGCTTTTTTCATTTCGCACTCTATAGGCTATCTATGCTCATTAGTCCTTCCTTTGGTCCTACAGGCCTTCTGTGCTCTACCTGTTCTTCAAACTTAAGACCTAGTAGTCTTTAGTGCTGGTTGTCTGTTAGTGTCCTGTGGGGAAACTCTTGGTCACCTGTTCAAACCCTTCCCTCTCTATCCTTCTACCTACTTTGTCTACCATATACCTACTATTCCCTCTACTCTTGGGGTTCAAAAGTATCTTGCATTCTAATCTTCTCACTATTCCCTTTTGATTTCCATTTATTGGTCTTATTAGAACTCTTATCATAGGTATCTCATTTATCTATCATTTTAATCTCTTCCCTATTTCACTACTTGCTCTTCTCCTGCTTGCATCCTCTTCCATTTTCACTACTATTACCTTTGTCGTCTCTGTTGTTACTTCCACTGCATACACTGCTTCAACAACCACTTCTGGTACATGCCTCTTTTACCTTAGAAGCTTCAGCTACTATAACAGGCTTTTGAGTTCCAATAATTGCCTCTACCTCCTCAGTCACCTTTATTTCCTCTCTAATCACCTCTTTCCCCTCCTTCTTCCCTGTCTCTATTTCTTTCTTTCATTTTCTTTTTGAATCACTATCTTTTGCAATTGACAATATTGTATTTTTCCTCTTTGACCTCCTTTTCAGGATATGGTTTCACTTCGATACAACTATAATAAAATAACTCAACCTCTTCACTTCATTTTCTACAACCTCTGGTTTCATTATAACTTCCATCAAGGCTTTACCAAAATTAACTACATTTGCCACTAACTAGCTTGGAGGTTTTTGCTAAAACATTTCAAAAGACCTTTATCTTGTTAGAAAAACTAAAAAATATAGGTAGTGTAGATGAAGGTAATATATATATCTGTGAAATCAATGATATACTTCAAAGTAGAATTCTCAGTCAGTAAAGACTTGAAGCTATCAGGAGATAGTGTTTGAGGATTCCTATTTGTCAAACAGGTAAATATAACTAGTAACAAGATATAAGCTTATAGTGGTAACAACAATCCAGAATGCTGTTGCTTATCTTTCAGGTAGGTTCAAGTATTCTTCAAAAGAAAGAATCTTATACTAGCTAACATTCTACCACCTTGTTATCCTTGTAGGGTGGGGTTGGAGTTTGTGTCTGGTCGGGCCTAGTCTGTTGTGGGGAGAGGATACCAAGGAGAAGAATATTATTGATATCATAATAGCTGACATTGTTAGGCCTCGTGTTGCTACATCGAGAAGAATAAAGGGGAAAGGTGAGGTTTTCTCAGTTAAATTCAGAGCTCCTGAGCTAGGGTTACCCTTGCTGGCGGCCAAATTTTCATATCTAGCCAAGGAAACAAGAGATGCGGCTCTAACCCAGTACCGGTGTGAGTAGGGCATGGTACGATATGGGTGGATGGCTGTGTTAGGCGGGATGCGCGAAGTGGTGCTATCCTTTAGTGAGTGGAGCGCCCAAGAAACCAGTCGAATAAATCTCAGTTTGAAAAACCCTGTTAATTTATATCCAGCTGAGGTAGGATACTTTCCGGATCCCGTTATTTTCTTAACCAGATTTCTTGGGAGCAGCGTCCACAAACTAAGGGACAGCAAGGTGTAAACTACGAGCACTTGGGTATAAATTCATGTCGGTGGGGCACCACCCACATTTCTCCTGTGCCTTCGGTTCCAACACAACACTCTCTTCTACTTTACAAACCTCCGGAAAATAGTAGACTATGGCAGGAACCATCGAGAAATGGGAGACTTTAAAGGATGGTTTAGAGATTTATACTAAGACTTGGCTGGTAGGTGCACTCGATTAACCACAAGGGCTTCCCAACCTGATCACAGATCTTATATGGGTATGGGTAAATTGGCCCCACCTCAGGTGCTAATAAATGGGCAAACAACTATAGACGAATTCACCTCCAATCGCTCAGATATTCTTCGTTCATGGCTTCTCAGATCACTGTACCGCCTACATCTTTGGAGAAACTGAAATGTTGGAGAGAAATTGACAATGGATAGGCAACACCTACGGCATCTTCCCGACCACCGTCGCCGCGCAAGGCATAGAATTTTATTCCTTTGACCAACGCGGCTGGGGTCAGACCTGCGTACGTTCGAACCAAAAAGAAAAAACCACCCGCCACTCGGGCAATTCTGGACCCACTTCTCTTGTCCTCTCCGACATAAGCGAGCTCCTCGGGCCCCGTCTAGCCGCGCGCCCGGGAATCCCTTGCTACCTAGTCGGCCATTCGATGGGTGGCGGGATAGCATTGACGTACGCCATCCACGGCACACACAAGAATGCCCTCGCGGGAACGATCGTCTGGAGTCCCATGATCGATTTTGCGAAGGAGAACTCCCCGGGCTTTATTAAAACCAGTGCGCTGAAACTCGGCGCGACTCTGTTCCCGAATAAGCAGGTTGTACAGAGTCTGCCTGCCGAGGATATGTCTAGAGATCCTGAGGTCGTGGAGGCGTTTAGGACGGATCCGCTGTGTCATGACACTGGGACGTTAGTTGCGTACGCAGATATGATTACCCGTGGACAGGATTTGAGGAAGGGGCATGTTGCTTCCAAGTTTTTGGCCGACAAGCCGGTCTTGGTGCTTCACGGGTCTCATGATAAGGTATTTTCAAAATTACCATTGCTCCATTTTTTACGTAGATGTTGAGGGGGTGGACTAATGAGGGGATTGATTGTCAAGATTACCGACCACAACTCTTCAAAACGCTTCGTCGCTAGCCTTGTCCAGGTAAAGGACAAGGAGTTTAAGAGCTTCGACGGGTGGTATCATAAACTACACAGCGAGCCGGGCGAGGATAAAGTCACCTTTGCGAATTATGTCGCTGCATGGATCGTTGAGAAATATACGGGGCATGTTAGTTCGAAGTTGTGATGAGTATTGAGGAAGCGGGGAATGGATTATGAACTAATGGCTGACGGAATCGAGTGACTCTTCGTGAAGCTGGAATATGGTTGGCTGGGTTGGATGGTTCTCTTGAATTGGGAATTCCCGAATTAGAGATTGCCGCTCCTGTCTTTTTTTGTGGGGTAAGAAAAGGTTGTAATGCTGGTGTTCTGAGGGTTGAACACAGTTTAGTAACGATAACAGAGCCCAATCAAATGAGGAGGGCTAGCAGGATTCGAAGGTGAAATATTTGCTCCACCTTTGTGAAAGGTGGGGAGTGATTTAACTTCGGCTGCGCTGTAGCAATACCCCTAGTTATGCATAGGATTACCACTTTACCTTAGGGTCAGCTCCATTCCTGCCGGCGGGGGGGAAAAGCTCAATCTAGGGTACTGTACACCCCACCTAGATCTTGGACGCTTCGGTAATGTGCAAACGTCGCGCAAATCGGGTATCCGTTATTGCATTTAGTAGACTGAAAGGAAAAGGAAATAATGTAGACTACCAACTGGCGCTCCTGTGTCATGGCCCCATGGAATCAGTGTATATCCCAGATCAAGGAGTGGCCGAACCCCCATCCTGGCGCGGTACATACCGCTCCCATATAATAGTAGTAGTAGTAGTAGTAGTAGTAGTAGTAGTAGTAGTAGTAGTAGTAGTAGTAGTAGTAGTAGTAGTAGTAGTAGTAGGAATCACCTATAATCACTCGCCGAAACCCCAGAAACTCCAAGCGGAGAAGCAAGTGTTTCGTCCCGCCAACATTACGTGAACGCGGGGTAAAGCAAGAGTCATTAAAAGAATGGAGGAGGGGGAAAAAAAACCCCTCCCTAATCCTGAATCTTGGGCAGATTCTCTACTATGAAGTATGATAATATTAAAATGTAATCTTACATTACTTTCTCGAAAAAGTCAGGTAGAAGCAGTAAACAGCAAACTACTGTGATACAGGTAAGAGATTGAGATAGAACCCTAATAGTTATGATATGATATTATAGCAAAGCATAAACATGGGAAGGGGATCGTTCCAAGGAATTTTTACAGTTCGAGATATCACAGCACCGAGAGAGCCAAGGGCTGATTGATGCGAGAAAAGTTCTAGCACAGAATTCCCTTCCACATATAACACAAAAAACAACCGTTTTTAAACTTTCCCGCCCTTACTTTCATACCGCAAAACATAGTCTTTGTATGATAATATATGTGAAAAAGTGGGTATTATAAAAAAAGGACAGCACCAACCAGACCCCGTCAACTCCAATCGTCAGAGGTAAAAAAAAACCTGTTATCACGGGAGATCACTCGCGTTTATATTCATGATGGTGAATGTTGGAAATATGAAGACGGAGAGGAGGTGAAGGAGGAAATGGTGAAGTTTTTTAATAATATTATTATTAAGGAGTATGAAAGAGGGTGGAATTAACTCTGTCGAAAAAAAAGAAAGAAAAAAGAAAGCAAATGTGAGAGGAGCTTGTGGGGTGGGGCTTTGCGTGTCCACTGCCAGACATATGTGCATCACTATGGTACCATCCTTATGGTATGTGCATTTTCCCTTGGAGAGTTTGAACCAGTTTTCCCCAGAGAATATTGTGAATAATTGAAGCGTATAGTTGGTGGATGTGACCGGATACCATTCTGCGTGGCTGCAGAGCAAGGGGCATTAAATTTTGGGAGCCAATACAGCGAACGATATGTATCGTTCGAATGGGCGGTGAAGAATGAAGGCATGGAAGTAGTGGGGAATGCTGCTGCTGCTGGTGAAACGGAACGGCATAAATCCCAACATAAGCTTAACAAATATAGTCAGAAACCCTCTTGATGGGCTGTGCTGGGGGGAGGGTGCTGTTAGAACGGAAGTGACGTTAATTCCCGAAATATCCGATAGAATGTGGTCAAGTACTGTACCGCTCTTGCTGCGCCGTGTGGAACAGGGATGGGGGTACTGGGTG
>QFET01002214.1:0-10665 GCA_003316355.1 Tuber calosporum
GGGGGGGGTGCTACTGGAAACGGAACTGTTGCCAATTCTAACATGACTGGAAAAAATAATAATATATGGCTAGAGGTCGCTCTTAACTTACACGCTGCTGGGAATGAGAACTAGGGGAGTAGGTCGGGTCGGGTCGATGTGGATTCTAATATACGATAGCTATCTTAGCAAAAGATGGCCAAACCCCGTCATTGTGGGCTGCAACAGATTGGGTGAGGACGCTCCTTGGACGGAACTACCTCAACCTTGACATAACCGACTTATGATACTATAACCGTGCCAAGGTACCCGCCACTTCAAACGACGCTACGCGCCCGTTGAAGTTGACGGCACTCCCAGAGAGTGCCGAACAGTTCAACAGAAGTAACGGTTCAACAGAAGATTTATTATATACAAGGAGAACGATTCACAATTAAGTGACCAATTTGACGATTTAAGATCTTTTGTACCTTTTGCCTGTTCTTCCGGTTCTTTACTATCTTACGAATTTCCTTGGAAAGTTCTTTCCACTGTTTTTTAATTTTGTTTTCAGCAGCTTTTTGTGCGAAATCTAGTGTTCGCTGTGCCTTATCGAGTACTTTTTCAGCACTATCATGCTGCTTCTGCTGCACCATGGCTCTTGCTTCTGAGGCATAGAGTATTCCACCCTTCTGGAGAGACCTGCGGTTCCGCTTTTGTCGTACTGCGCGCGCTAACTCGGCTGCCTTTGTCTTTCCCAACTCTTCCAGTGCCAGTGCCCCACTTTGTGCCTGAGCAAGGCTTCCCTTCAGGAATTTCTGAAGACTTCGATTTGATGTTGGGGAAATTTCGCCAATTTCGGACGTGATACTATGTGCATGTCGCTTAAGTGAGCAGATGGTTTTTGGTGTAGTTGGTCCTGACATTTCTGGGCAAGGCGGGGGTGTAGAAGGATTGGCAGGGGCCATTTCATCATATGTAGGAAGTAATTTATCGATAACCTTACTGGGACTGAAAGGGATTAGACCGGTTTTCGTGAAGGCTGATGCAATGCAAGTAGTTTTGAAGGTTTGTAAATGGATGGACTCAAGTGCAGTTAGGAATTCCACCTTGTTGAACTCTGAACAGCCAGTCCTAGTAGCAGAATCCAGTGCCTCCCCATGGTAGTGTTTATATGGTTGAAAAAGAACAACATCCAAGGGCTGTAAAAGGTGTGTGCAATGGGGAGGAAGGCAAAAGGGGAGAATTTTCTTCTGATCACAAAATGAAATAAATTCATGGGTACAATGAGAATCATGCCCATCTAAAAGTAACATCCTCCATGCTCCTGTTTGCCGGAGGGCAGAAAACCTTTCAAAATGGTAAAGCCAATCTAAAGCTCTCTCATCATTAGAGTATCCGGTCTCAGAGACTCCAACCAGAAAGTTTCCCAGAATATCGGTTTGTGTGTACCAGTCCTCCATGTTGAGGACTCCAGGGAGTATCAGCATCGGGGGAAGAATTGCCCCATCCCCACTAACACTTTCGATAACCGTAACTAATTCTCTATTGCTCGAGCTTGCCATAGAGAGAGGAAGCTTCCACTCCCTAGTCACAATCCATTGATCCCTCCCTACCCCTATCCTAAAACTAGTTTCGTCAAAATTATAGACATTGGCATCCAGTATTCCGTTTCCCTCCTTAGTTTCTTTAAACCGACGAAACCATGCGGCAAGACAATCGGGATGGTGTGCCCTTTTTCGCTTAACATCTAATGCCTTCTGCTTCCTTCGGTGGTATTCTGGGTATCGCTGCAAAAAGCGACGGGTCCACATATGGCTTACGGTGGGTGGTGGTTTGGTGGTATCAACATGGGCGAAGGCAAGAAGAGAGTTTGCATATGAACTGATATGCTGGTAACGAGAAGGCATTCCGATTTCGTCTAATCGATTAAGGTATTGACATAAGGCTAACTCCTGATCTCCACTTAGTTTCCGATTTGGTGACTCTCTTTGCTGTCATGAATTGCGTCCGTTCCACAGTGCTCGTAGACGTCCCTCTGGCAGCTCAAAATCTCGCGCAATGGCTGCAATGTTTGGCTTTTCCGCTTCCGATATTTTTTGTATTACTGGCTGGATTCTAGTCTCTATATCGGCATATGATTCGATGGGCATATTGGTGTTGGGGTCAAGAACTGTCAGATTTTGGATTGCTGGTAATAGTATGTGAAAATTCTGTCGTTGAACCGTTACTTCTGTTGAACTGTTCGGCACTCTCTGGGAGTGCCGTCAACTTCAACAGGCGCGTAGTGTCGTTCCAAGTGGCGGGTACCTTGGCACGGTTAGTAATATTGCGATGCAGGAATTGCAAAAAAATTGCTATGTGACACACCACCGAACGGATTCCACTTTTCTGGATATGCCTGCGAGCCTTCAAGTCAGCGGAGCACTGTTCTCTTCCAAAAAAGAATATAGTAAATTTAGGTTGACACTCAAATGGTGAAACATATATGACACCATTCTCGGCAATGGAAAAATAAAAATAAAAAAAACTAACCCAATCCTAGCCCGCCCCAGACAGACTGACTGACCGATAGGTCATCCTCCACAATCTTTCTTACATTATTTAGATCCTATTTGACAATTTTTATAATTATAGATATACCGTATAGGCTGTTCCCGATTTTCCATACACACTTCTTTCTTTCTCTCTTTCTCCATGTATGATACACCCTTTTAGTTTGCCTCCCTCGTTCATCCTTGTTTTGAGTTATTCCATGTCTATCGATGATACTATCGTGTATATGATACTAGCATTGATGAAGAAAACTCAGGTAGCAAACTACATTCTATGATACTGGTATGGTGGGTGTTATGGAAGCTTTTGTCAATATAGACATCAGAGAGATATCAGAACAGAACACACTCGATAGACATACCTGAGCATGAGGATTTTCAGCAAAACATATGGGGAAGAGTTTTTTCTTTTTTTTTTTTTCTAGTGGCAGGTTTAAAAGACTCGGAGCACTCTCACTCACTCTGCTTATCCTTTTCTCTTTCTTTCCATGATATGATATGATACCACCTGTTTTTTGCTACGATACTCACCTATTCACCAAACCCTATGATAAGGCCACCAAAAGTTTTCTCGCTCATATCATAGTATGAATAAGAAAAAGAAAAGAAACTCCCAACAGGGAAGGTATACATATATACCGGGAACACGTTATACAAGATACAACAGCAACAGTATATACATTCGAGATCCCGTAACAGTGAGGTGGTGTTCGATCCTATTCGAATTCAGGAATAAAAATATATATTCGAGGATTCAACAAACATCAAGGAGGAAAAGTGTTCTACTGACTTACGATTTATCATACATACTTACTTACCATTTCCTGGAAACTATACTACCCCGGGAAAGCCCTTTCTTCCTTTCCTTCCTTCTTTCTTTCTAGTCCATACAAACTGGATGATCATGTCTGTGGTTATATTAATTAAGACCTACGGTAATGATGTAGATTTCATAGATGAGGTTTTGATATAAAGTGATCAAAAATGAACCCCCCTCCTGGATCATTCATAATTTCATATCTTAGCAAACACCATACATACATGAAACTCAAGTCACACTCAGCTTAAAGTACAGTACTGTACAGTACAGTGCACTACCAAGTGGAGTGCCAAAAATCAACCACCACTCGAGACTATCATAATAATAATCATTATTATTATTATAACATACCCGATCCCACTTCCTCGAAAAGGTGTAAAAAAAAACCCCCCAATCTTTGTAAAATCTCCTCCTCACATTCAGTTTATCCCGTCACATAAACATACACGCTACATTACTATTCCAAAAAAAGAAAAAAAAGAGAAGAAAAACGGCTATGATATGGTACATATTTCCAATTTTTAATTTTTTAAAAACAGTTCAAGTTATATCCTATTCAAACGAATATGAAGAGAGAATAATATAATATTGCGAGGAAAGAGACTACACCTCTAGTATCATAGGTACGATACCGTAGTCGGCTTTTGGGCGGGCCCTGATATCACCAAATAAAATAAATAAAAAAAAAAAAAAAACGAGTATCAAGCAAGGAAAGCAATCCGGATATCATATCATACTGAGTCCACCTCAACTTGTCATACCGGTACGGTAATCGATCTAAACGAAACATAACAAAACAGTGCCCATGCATAGTACGGTCTGTATGTATGTAGCTTGTCTGTTATGGTCCATACAAACGGATAATTCTCCAGTAATATGCGCTATGATACAAGTGATAACCCGCGACAGAGCCATTCATACGAGAACCTACGAGACAGTCTTCAGTGTCGTTGGGTAAGGATTTTTTTTTTTTTTTTTTTTTTGTATTATTTGCAACCTGACTTGTCACCACTTGTTGTTGGCTGGACATGACCCTACTTGTACTTGTATTGCAGACTGGCGGTGGCGTTTTGGCTCAAAGCTCTGGAACTAGGTGGGTCGTTGTTGAGGTTTTGCGTTGAACCCTAATTCTGTGAATGTGCTGTGCTGTCATTGGTGATGCAGGGTATCATACAGTTATTGTTATCTCGGACGCATAATTTTAAAGAGCCTGGCTTGGTTGGAAGCAGTAGAGTACATACGGTGTATACTGTACGTGCTTGCTGGGTTTAAGGTTTTGTGAGGTCTTCTGGGTGGGAGTTGCTATGGTAGTAGTCGTAGGCTTAGAAGTGCACATCTGAGGGCATGCCTTGAACAAGTTCCTGTGCCATGTGTGTGCAATATAGTACAAGTATCATACTACCTTAGGCAATATCCGGCACTCAAGCAACGCCGTAACGACCATACCACCCCTACAAAAGCCCAACACCCGCTATACAAAGCTCAAATCATAACGTATCCCTTACCAGTCCGAAAGAGTCACGCATTCTCTCCATCCCGGCAAACGATACCAGTCAGAGCACTTGACTATCGGCTACCCAATTCACCCAAGAATACGACTCTACGAAATCGAATTTCTGAAAAGTGAAGTATTGGTCATTGGATACAAAGTTCAAGCACAGCTGGTAGAGCCCGATAACTGGAGAGAACCTGCCCTCTGCCCTGCCCGCTCCGTCGAGTGAGATTTAATGAATCACAATCACAAACCAGCCGCTGGACGATCGCTGATCGGTCTTGACAAAAAATAACACCTGATGAAATTCCCCTAAAAATGCCCTTTAACTCAACCGATGCAAGGATATCCACAGACACAACCCCACAAAAAATCAACATCCGGATACAAAAAGAAACCGATTGGAAAAAACCGAAGAAAAAAAACTCCACATAGCGTAACGCAAGTTACATTTTCATTCATCCAAATAACAAATGGCAAAGAAAAAAATAAGACATGCAACAGGATAGTCTAGACTTCTTTCCTATCCAATGAGCTTACTAGTGCCGGCCCTGCCCCCACCACTCCAGGGAAGAGTGAGGTTACGTGCCCTAAGCTGTTTCCACGGGGAAAGGTGGCGGCGCGGATCATCTCTGAACGTTCGAGCTCTGACATGTTTGTCACAACACTCTCACTGGAAAATACTGAAGATGAGCGCTCACGGGTAGGGCCCGCTGTGCCAGTTGGCAAGGACGAGGATGACGCGGCGTAAGAGCCTTGGTGGAGCATGAGACCAGGGGGAGTCGGAATGTGTAGAGAACCGTGGCTACTGTTAGTTCCTAGGAGACTAGTATCAGGCGTTGATAGAGGGGGTTGGGATTGGATGGAGGACTCGTAAGCGTAAAAGGTTGCCCAGTTATCAGCAGAATACATGCGGAAGTCTACTGTCTTTTGTTCCATGCGGAGGATCGCGTCGGAGAATTCCTTTTCGAGGGAGACACGATGCTTTCCGACATTCTCTCTTTCGGCTTCCTTCTTTTGGCGGGCCTCGATGTTCTGCCGGTGCTCCCCCTCAAGCTTTTCGAGATCGGCACGGAGTTTGCCAAGACGTATTGTCAGTCTCTCTTTCTTCTGCACCAGGCTCGCCGCTTCTGATTCAACTGCTGAGATCTGGCGATCTGCCGCTTCTTTCACCTCCCCAGCCTGACTCTGTGCAGACAAGAGCCTACCTCTCTCCTCAAACCAGCCCCTTTTCTTGGCTTTCCACTCTGCCTTGAGTTTCTCCGGAAGATTCTGCAACCCTTCAAGCTCCCTCGTCATTTTCTCGGTCTCCTCGTCGGCGCGCTTGATAGATTCCTTCAATGCCAGGATCCTTCGGAACGCCCGCTCATCACCACGATCACTCCCTAAGAGGGATCTATTCTTTTCAGTCTCCTTCCGAATATCGCTCAATACAGTCTTTTGATTCTTCTTGACGGCCTTCAAACGATTCTTCTTCTCGGTGAGGCAAGAGTTTGCCTGGGATAAGCTGTGCAAAAGAGTAGTAATTGGTGATAGAGGCCTTGAGGGTTGTTTGGTGGCAGGGGGAGCAGCCGAGGAGGCTACGCAATGTTAGGCTCGACTCCCTACAATCAAACAAGAATAAAACATACCTTGAGCGGGCATTGTGGATGCGCTCGCGCTGTAAACTATCTTCCCACACTTCTTGACGAACTCAAAATCGTACTCGGTTGCTCCAGTCAGACCAGTGATATCGATTATCCACTCCTCTTCCACATCACCTGTGATGACTCCATTCTCCCTATCCCCATCCCCACCTCGGATATACTTTGAAATGACAGTCTGTGGCCACACAATGCCGTTCACCCGAACAAACAGAGGAAACGTCCCGTCCTTCCCGCTCCCATCAACGCCACCAGCCAACGCCGCCCCATGCATCTCATAGCCGACCTCGCCATCGATTCTCATCCCTAGAAATCCAGCGCCAAACGCAACGTCCGTCGATCCAATTCTCGTTATCCACACTCGTACATCCTCTCCGCCCGATGCAGATTCGGTGGAAACAGTACCAGTCTCAAGAGCGTTGGGATTCGAAGCCGCAGACGAGATCTTGGATTGCTCCACCACCTTTGCAACGTGCACCATTGCATTCGCAATCGTAGCCCATAAAGGCTGGTTATTTCGAATATTTTGTACTTGATTCTTCTTTTTTCTCTTTACACCCCCTGTACTATTTTGTCGTTCCAAAGGCTGAGCTGGTGCTCCGGCTGCTGCCTCCGGGTCCTTGTCTTTTTGTTTTCCAGATGCCAAAGAGGTGTCTTTGGCACAGGGGGAGCTGCATGATGCAGAAGAATCTCCTGAATCAGACCTCATCAACCACCTTCTAGTCGCCCTCATAACCCCCTGCGCAACGATATGAATGGCTATAGCACTTCGGATCCATCCCGCTGATGACATTCGCCCAGCTGGTGGTCCAATCGCCTCGCCATCGTAAAGAGCCGCTGGAGTTGGAGTTACCCCATCCCACGCCTCTGCCAACCCAAATCTCGCTTGAACTACCTTCACACCTCCCATAACACTAGCACACACAGCTGCATTCCTCAATGTCCCCCCACTTTGATCCGAGTATCCAGCACCGAGGGAAATAGCGATAACAGCTTGGGCAAAGTCGACAAGGAAAGTGCGGGCAGAAGGCCACAAAAACATAGAAAGAAGAGCAACGAGGATATCCGCGAATATGATTGTGAGTAACGACGGTGCTCCATTCGAGCCCTGCAATAATAGGTTCGTGATGGAGGGCAGTGAAGACGTTGTTGAAGCGCTGAGAAGGGTGGTTGACGGTGGAACGAATGTCAGGGACGCAAACAGGAAGTGGATAATTGTAAGAACCGTCGGCGGTAATTGTAAAAATAATATCAAAAGCATGATGGTATCTAGCAAAGGGAAAGAGGGTAGAACAGTAGAGGGCATTCCTCCGGCCATTGCTATTTTCCCCGAGGAATCAAAATCGATTTTACTGTGCTCAGCTGCAAGTGCACCATCCGTTCCATTGGTAAAAGCCTCGCCCAAATCCTCACCAGAACCATCACAACTCCTGCTATTCTGATTCCCATCCCAACTGTTCGCATAATTTACACAAGATCTATCGGCACCGACTGATTGAAATTGACTGGCAGTGGAGGGGATTTGCTGGTTCGGGGTTTGTTGAGTCAAAGCTGTGGCAGTCACGGCGGAGACTGTGGAGCCGCTGCCAGCAGAGCCGGAATGAGAGGGACGTTTCATTTCATTATGGTGGCTCTGGCGTTTTGGAAACGAGCCACTTGGTGGGCCTCGTGGCATCGACAGCTGGATGTTGTTTGGACGACCCAGACCAGCTCCGAGCCTGCTCGACCAACACGACGCAAACAATCCAGGAACAAAAGGAAGGGAACCCACCAAACTTTTGCGGTGAAGTTGGATGAAATGGAAGGGATAGGAGTGGAGGGGGGGTGGTACCGGTAGAAGTGCTGTGGAGGGGTCCGACGAAGGGGTCGGCAAGTGGATGAATAGGGTGAGTGGCGTGGGGGCCGGGCTGAATCCAAGTTTGGATTGAGCGGGAGGAGAGAACTCTGGGGAAGGGCTGATGGGGTGTTCGCGGGTTGTGTCAGGAATGGGGAGGCTTGCCTCGAGAGTCAAGGGGGCTAGCAGTGTGCTTTTGTGGGAATTAGGACAGCTAGAGGGAGGGCGGAAGAAATCCACACCCTGCCCAGCCTAGAAAACCAAACCAAACCAACCAGCCAACCGGGGGAAATGGGCGGAGGCAGGAAAAACTCCATGGGTTATCATACTATACTTTGGAGCGTGCACATCGCTCTACGGCACTTGAAAGGGCACAGTACTCGAGTACCGTACTGTGCTCAAGAGCCAGCACCTGAGTATGAAATATGACAAGTTACTGCATCCACAGCACCCGCTACGGGTTATCATCAAGGTTCATGCGAATACAATATATATTTCTTTTATATATTCCATTCCAATTACCTGTATCTATCTGCATTTAATATCAAACCTCCGTAAAAAAAAAAAAAAAAAACCCCCTCCGATTCGTTATCTCCGGCACATCTCTAATCTCCGGATTCAGAGACAGGGCCTTGAGAAGGGTTAGCGCCTGGCGCTTTCCTGCCACAGTGTGGTCTGGGCCCTTTACTTTTACGAGTATTGCACGGTAGACAGGTTGGGTCTCATTAACCAGTTTTCGCAATCCCGTTAACTCCCCAAACTAAACCCATGGTGGGTTGATGCGGCGATCTCTACTGACAACCCGCTAGGGAATGGTAGGAGTTTTTACGATAATGATAATGATGCTGTACCGGCACAAACATCGCTCGAAAACTCCAGGCCATGTGCCCCAGGAAAGGCCCGGTAGGAATGCCGGAGTGTGATGAGTTGTGATAGGTGCAAATGCGTTCCCCCCCTGGCCTATACTTGTACCTTATTCCGTGGTATTGCGGATTCCTGGATCCATCATACAGTACAAGTACTAAAAATGGTGAACCATCACTCTGTTACAGGCAAGAATTGCCCGAAAACGGGGGTCGTGAATTTGGATGGGCACTTACAGCCTCTGGTACGAGTAGAAAAAATCGGGAAACAAGGATCGGGCTTCTGGGGGTTTGATTGGAGCATTCAGTGCGCTCGAGCCAATTGAGCAACCGTGTTTCTGACTTTTTCAATTTCCACATTGAATTTCCCCATTTTTTTCGACTGGAGACTGTAGACAGACAGGGAAGGATTCTTTGTCATACCGGTATCTTCTGTCAATCTGTTTCAGGTTACTTCTTGGCTGCTGGGAGTGGGCAACAAGCAGTGGCACGGTATGTGTTATGTATGTAGAGTACAGTAGCACTCAGATGTGCTCGTGGAAAAAGTGCCAGATGAAGTGGAGTTCGCGTGAGGAAATACCTGTATTGGGACCTTCACTCCTGTTTCCCTCTTGGTAATGGTTAGGGTACGAGATAGGGTATGTTTGGGCTGCGGAGAAAGGAGGTCGTACGGCGATCATGCACAGGCTAAGGCCCTGTTCGGCGCTTCACAATAAAAAAATATCGCAATAAAAGTTGTAAATGGCGTATATTCTAAAATAAATTTATAGCATATTTCAGAAATATAGGTGTTCGTTTGGGCAAACACAAAATAAATATATGATATACCAAGACAACACATACCCTATTATTGTTACTGTACAGGCTATACCTGTATGTTTTCGCACAAGACAGGGATTATGTTGCGGGTTAACCTAAAATAACTGTTCATTAACTTTTAGCCTAGCACTTGTAAGAGTGGGGTTAAAATCAGTGTTTCGAAACAACAGAGCCTCATATTGCTAATTATCAATTGAGTTATGTTCTCATATTTATGCTATAAAAACATAATATTGTGAAAATAATTTTGTGATATTTTTTGTACATGCCGAACACGCCCCTATATAAAAAGTTTTAGTTATGATACCATAATTTATGCTATAAAAATGGCGCGCCGAACAGGGCCTAAACTCTTGTCTCGACAACCGTCATCGGGGACAATAGAAACGAAAAGTCTATTATACTTAGGGCCTGTTCGGCTGTCATTGCAGTAGAAGATCAAGCAAAGTTTTTCAAAACCTAGGTTCACTAGCAGTCATACCAAGCAGTGAGGTGAACTACGGTATGGTTTGAGAGGAATAAGGGGGGTGTTTAGGAGAGAGAAAAATCTTTTGAATAGTCAGCACTACCGTTCCCTAGATCAGTTTGTTAGTTGGTGGTGTGGACACGACTACGAGTACTGTATAGTAGTCATTAGATTTCTTCTACCTCCCAGGCAAACACCCCCCCCCCCCCCCCCCC
>QFET01002214.1:10677-26126 GCA_003316355.1 Tuber calosporum
GAGCTGTGTCCTGTATGTTACAGTATGTACGAGTGCAAGGTCCTGCAAGACACGCCTCCCCCAAAGTCACTAAGGAACTTACTTATAGGAAACTGAAATGATCTATTCAAACAATACTTCACATAGTGTTTCTCCTAAAAAAAAATTAAAAAATTCGCTGAGACCTTTTGGTTTTAACTCTCTATAAAGTTTGTTTCAAGTGGTTAGATATTTGTTTGAACACTTCCTTATGATCTATTGTATCACAGTTTTTTTTGTTCTCGCTAGAGCAATGGTTGTGTTCAATGGTTGGTAACAGCATCATTACATCCAACATAAAACCAGAGACTCAAGCTCATATTTCTCATTTTTCTACCGGTACAGACCTTCGTATCCCTACAATACCGTACGCCAGGAAAGGAGTAGGAAGAGCGAAAACGAGGGAGGAGGGCGTCACTGCATTAGCGAAGTCTTAGCTATCATAGGCAAAAAAATTCTAGAGGAAGAACCAGCACAAAAGTCTTCAAGTATAATACAGTATCATAGTACGGTAGTGCTGTAGAAAACTCATCTAAACAAGAAAGCAATCCATGGCGAACGCTACTCCGGCCAATTCATACTCTTTGTAGAAACCCCGTTTCGGAGAATAGTCTTCACAGGGACCCCCATCGCCCAACTAATAAAATAGCCCTTTGGCAAAAACGCGGTTAGGGAAGGTCCAACCCTATTGTTTCTTCGTTTCCCCGCTAGGGGAAAAAAGCACAAGTTCTTCCCATCCCCTGGAACCCCTGGAGACACAATACTCGTACACACCCAGCATCTTCCTACTCGTATGATACCGGTCCCTTTATCTATCAACAAGAATAATAAAGATATTGAATATCTATCCGCACAAGACCCCGTATGCCACCGACCGATTCCCCGTCATTACCTTTCGAGGAAGTTTTTTTTCTTCCTTGCACCCTTCACCCTACCTCACTTACCCCGCTGCTATTCCGGGAGGGGAATGTGTTTGCGATAACAAGGTGCCGATATGAGACCCACTTTATTCAAACGATTGGCTCACACGACACTTTAATGGCGCCACGTATGAGAAATTGGATTTGAAAATTTTGATTTAGTTGGCTTGAATGGGCCGGTGAGAGGGGAGCTGCTGCTTGGCCAGTCACGCCGTGGCTTCATCCGCTGGTGCTCGAGAGCTCTAGGATCAAGTGGCTAGGGAAACTTCCATTGGATTAGCCCGGGTGAAATTACCCCTCCGATTGATTCGGTATTCAGGGACGAGACGGGATTTGGTACCGGTAGGGGACTTTCGGGTGACTATCATGCTATGCTAGGCTTCCAAGCTTTGGACTGGTTGTTTTTGAAAGGTACCGGTATATTTGAAGGTGAATTGCTTGGGCTGCTACTGTCATACTAAAATTTGCTGTGATAATGGATCGGTATTGTGACATGCCTATCAATAAGGATGAACTTCTCTATGCTCGTTCCCTTAACTACAGTGGTTATGGGCGGAGGGTACAGTATCATGAGTTGCGTACGCATTGGCATCCACAGCATCACCTTTCGACTAACATTGATGACGATCGAGCTCTGAAGCGAACATCCTCAACGTGGAGCAAACATTCTGTTCGACTTTGACATCTTGAAACCCCTCACTAACCGTACCTGGGATAAAGCCTGAAGCACGGACCAACGGACATGAAACCTGCAAACGGCTGTCAACCTACCGAGAGCAGCATTTACCCCCGAGGAGTACCCGGTTCAATTTACCGGTAGTGATGATCGACGCTTTACATCACCGTATATACTGTCTGATAAGTTCAAATAAGGATACCGGTATGATGTGCTCACCTGGGTTATTCCGCTGGACTCTTTTGAGGCTGGATTGCCATGGTTGATTATCAGTATAACTGAGGTAGCGATAATAATGATAATGTCGGAGATACCTGGGATGAGCTGTCTTACTACAAGTACAGTACGAATGGGGTGTCTGCACGGCACCTTATCGGTATCCTTCCAAGATAGTCCAAAAGCTGCTTCGGTCAGGAGGCTGCCATTATCCGTTTGTTGATAACAACTCAATTTTTGATGGACCGACACTTGCATCCTGCTTGTTCCCCGCACAGGGGTCGCACCCTGTGTCTACTAATGGCGAATCTAACTTTCCTGCTCAATCTCTTTCTAAAACACCCTGAGATATGCTGAGAGTCTATCCTATCTGAGGGCGCACGCAATTCCTTTGAGTGCTCTTAACTCGTCTCACGAGAGGAATTCCAGAGGTATCCCAAGCGATTCGGATACGGGTACTGAGCTCCATCCGACCCTCCCAAATACGTGTAAGATCACCACGCGCAAGCTGGCGTCCAACAACAGTTTAACCCAACTAGCACGTGCCACATGCATCAATCGCAGCAGGGGCTGCGAAACCCGGCACTGGCAACCCCCGCAATCCAAAGGCGGGGTAGGGGCAAATTGGTAGACCATGTCAAAAGAGTGAGCACGTACCGTGGGGGAAACAACCCTACGTATCGAATTGATTGGATACGAGAGGAGCACTTTGAAAACCAGCCTACTACGCCAGAAACACATGAGGGGCTGACAAATATCTGATTCGCTGCGGTGGTAGTGGTTAAGGAATCAGCAGTTTCGGTCAGGGCTGTGTGTGTCAGATTTGGAGCGGGGGATTGATGAGACCCGATTGGGGGGGGCACAGGGTAGCGGTGGCGATCTTTGCTCGATAGGAAGTTGCGACACGAGGTGGATTAGAGTATGATACTCTGTGTTCCTCCGGACGCCTTGCGATAACTGGAGAGAAGTTTGAAGCTCAGAAAGTTCCCGAGTGATGCAGGGTGATCAATCGTTGAAAAAGAATTTAGGGTTTTCTTCTTTTAGTGCCCGCGGTATTCATTTTTTAAAAAAAGTCATCCCAGACACTCGGTGAACTGCGCCTGAAGGGGCGGCCCCGACTGCACTGGCGACAATGTGAACCACCGAGAAATTCATAACATAACCGGAAGCTATGTGAACGGTAGAGGCGCCAACCAAGGACATAGCGGGAGATATGTACGATATCTCCAGGGTTGCGGCTCAGGGGACGTCGAGGGACCAAACACTAAGGATGCACCACCGTGCTAAGTAACTCGAGATAGGCCAAAAACACATATATTTTAGAGATAGGAGCTATATATTCCACCGTGCGAACGAGCAAACGACCAAGTTACTCACAGAGTGCATGAGAAATCTTCGTGTGATCCCTCACACCTTCATTGCCCAGCACCACAGCCCAAATCGGAGCCAGCCATCTAGTGAACATGGGCTAGCTAAACATTGCATTTTATCTATAATCTATCACAAAACTACCTCACCATAGAACCTCCACCCAAAAATCCCCTTCTTCACCTCCCGCCCACAGCAAAAGCTTTTACACCAACGCAGCACCGCTACAAGTAAAACCCATCTCGCATTGCATTACACATAACAGTACCACCGCAAAACAAAACGTCCAAGAAAGAAGGAAGGAAGGAAGGAAGGAGGCCACAAAGATACAAATACCCCCNCCCCCCCCTCAAAATCCTGGAATCCACCCATACCTTTCACAACGACAAAGCTAAGTATCACACCGTACCTAATCTCACGTCAAGCGAAATACAACCAACGGTCAGGTCGTACGATACCATACATGACGAAACAAAACCCCCCAACTTACCACCACCCATGCTACCCGCACATTAACTAACACACTCTCTCCTTTTTTTTTTTCCTTTCTGTTTTTCAATTCCCACCCTGTTAGAAGTGAACTACTTGTATTCACTTAGGGCACAGTAGGAGGGGGAGGGGAAGTAGATTAGGCAAAAAGAGGGAAAAGGGAAAAAAAAAAAAAGTCCTGCTATTATATTATATTATTATATTATACCGTATCCCGCTGTGGAGTAGAATACATACTTATAAGCAACTCGGAGAAAAACGTCCCACCGGTATCATAAAAAAAAATAAAAAAAATAAAAAAAAACCAAGACAATAGCCGACGGGTCGAGTGAGAGAAAGGATGGGGAAAAAAATTGAAATGCCTGCTTGCCGGTATTAGTACTGTATATATGTGATTGGTAGGAAAATTCCATGATAACTGGAGGGAATCGTATACATCGTATGACATCGTAGAAGGTTGTTATAAACGGGGGGTGGGGTGGGTGGTTAAACATGATACGGATATGGTGATAAGGTTTTAGGTGGGGAGGATGGTGGCTTTAAGCTGCGTCGTCACATTTAAATTGCTGTTCGGTTGGGGGTGCTATATTGCGAATTATATATGAATATTATTATTGTGATAAGATGTTTTCTCTCTCTCTCTCTCTCTCTTCCTTCTCGTGATAGCGAGTGATATTTTATGAATTGATACGTGGATAGATTGCAAGTGTGATAGTGATGTGTTTGGGTGCCCAAGTACCTCTTGACCAGTTTTTTTTTTTTTTTTTTTGGTCTGCGTGATGTCTTGGAGGAAAGGTGGCTTTCGGGATAGATGCACGGGTGGGGAATTGATCATATAGGATATCGGGTACTGGGATGTCTTGGCCTGGTGAGCTCTCCGGGTATATTGATGAGATCCCATCTCCCTCTTGCAACTTGGATATTCTAGAGCTGAAACCGCTATGACTATGTTCGGTTTAAAGGGTGATGGGACAAAACGGATGGCTGTATTCTATAGAAGCGGGATCAGTAGGGCACTCAGTCGTCGCAAAGATGAATCTTAAATTTGCAATTCCTCCTGGTTAAACTGAGAAATGAGAGTAGAGAAAGCAAAAGGCGAAAAAAGGAGTGGGGGGCTCCAAGAGCAACTGAGGGTGTAATTCATGCTATCATATTATAAGAGATAGAGAGAGAGCGTTTGACTGATCCCTAGAAAATAAAACGGGCCAACCGACGGGGTTACAGAAGCTCATCCTACTGGATCGTGATAACTTAGAGTGGTGCATATGCCAATACCCGACTCCCGCCAAAACGACACCGAGGGCCCAAGACCTGTTTGAGATAAAATAGCTCCATATTTCTGGCAGTAAGTTCCTTCGTTCCACTACGGCGCAAGCACGTTGTCTAAAGATTGCTCGTGACAATTTCTCTTTCTCGCTCCGACGACAACGGCGATGGCAAACTTCTGTAATCACCTCCTTATGGGGCAAGGAGAGGTCTAGTATATATCTATTTTTAGTTAATAAACGTGTGTGGCCATAATCACCACCATTCTTAGAGGCAGTGGCAGCCGTACCATTAATTAGCCGTGACTTATCAACAATCCCCCGACTGCATGAATACTGAACTGAACCCTCAAATAATTCACCAGAAGCTGCGCGATCGCTTCATGACACCCATGCCATGCGTAATCCAGTGGCGTCAGGTCAAAGGTATCCTTCAAATTGATGTTGATGTCGCCGCAGTCCAGCAGAAGTCGCACCGCTGCTTCATGGCCCATTCTGACTGCTAGGTGAAGTGGTGTGCATCTGCGTTTGTCCTCGGTGTTTACATCGACCCTGTGGTCGTCGAGGAGGAGCTGCAAAACCGTTGGGCGCCCGGTAGTGTTAGCGGAGCCGGCAGCGCAGGATAGTGGGGTCCAGCCGATGCTGTCCCTTGCGTTGACATCGATGTCTTCTCGGTTTAGCAAAAGACGCACTATAGCCTCGTGACCCATCGTGACCGCCGTGTGGAGGGGTGTACGGCCGTTCTTGTTCCCGAGATTGACGTCGATTCTCTTGTCATTCAGCAGGAGCTGTACAGATGCCAGGTAGCCCGTCGGGTTCATCGCGTCAGCAGGGTAGGACAGCGGTGTCCAACCTAATTTGTCCTTTGAATTGACGTTTATCTCGCTGTGTGCGAGGAGCAGACGCACAACCTCATCATGGCCCATCATGACTGCCATGTGAAGCGGTGTGCGGCTATTGCTGTTGGGCCAGTTGACATCGACCCTCTCATCATCCACCAGAAGCTGAACCACTTCACAGTCACCAATCTCAACTGCCACATGTAGCGGCGTGTTATTTCCGTTGTCGGTCGAGTTGATATTGACATCATCCCGGTCCATCAACAGTTCTACCGCCCCCAAGAGTCCATGTGCCGCGGCCAGGGCCAGTAAAGTCCGGCCTTCGGAACCCCGGGTTTCCGGATCGCAACCACACGCCAAAAGCGTCGGGAGAGCTTTTTCTCCCCACCTCCGTTCACGGTCCAATAAAATCCTCTTGAGCAACTTTTTTTCGTCCAAGCGTTTAAAGATCCCGCCGTCGATCAGCCGTTTAGCTGCGAGCTCGTCGCCACGGTTCACAGCCGAATAGAGAGCACCCTTGGCGTACCTTTCTGTCTCAGATAGAGAGCGCAAAGCACAGTCAAGTAGAGCATCACCTAGGAGATCCGCGAGACGGCGGTTTGCCCTTAGAAGGGAGCATAGGTCTGGCGGGGACTGATATTTGGAGACCTGGAGGATTATCTCGTTCGGCAGTTCAAGGAACGGCATGGTAATTTCTTTCTTTGAAATAAGACTGGATGAACAATCGAGCCACAGGACAGCGAGATATATTAACTCGGTCAATTCCCGCAGAACAGGTTCAAGGTTTGGGTGATTTCTTCAGGGGGGGTTACGGATTTGAGCACCCAGGACAGTAAATTGCACTCAAGTGGGCTTAGCACTTTCTGTTGCCCAGTATTGATGACTAAGGTCAAGTGATCTCAAAATCCTGGGGTTTACGAGTGAGGATCTGTGAACCCTATTCTACATGAGAGATTTCCGTCTCACATCAGAGACTGATGGAGATATAAGAAAGGCAATACGTCTAGAGGATTCCGAACTCGTTTGATAACAATACCAAGGTATATTCTACTTTAGCTCTCAACAATGCCTCAGGAGAATAAGGGTGGTAGATGGCTAGATAATTATAGACTACAAGGGACAAGAGGATTGTCAGGCTCTTAGTCAAAGCTTGAAGATTTACAAGTATGATATAGACGTTGAAAATAGTAGTCTACAATGTTCAACGGCGAGTGTGGGTGGCTCTTGGCAGCCCAGCCTTCGGCGGCGCTATCGTCCCAGTTGGGATAGCGAAAGAATAAACTAAAGGCTTCGCTCAAATAGGTATCGCGTTTCCCATTTTATAAGCCTTAGACTAAGGTACCACACCTGCTAAACGTCGGCTACTTTGGTTTCGGGATTTTAAAGCACTGATCTTGGGAGGGTTTTTTGGCTACTAATTTTAGTTTTCTGGAGAAAAAGGTGGTCTAGGAACATTGCATGGGCTCATCTGCTGCCTTACGTGGTAGAGTCCACTATGATTGTCTCCTCCAACTTCGAGAATCGCTCAAAGTATTTCTTGAATAATTTCACCGCGTATTCGATGTCGTGAGCGCCACTAAAGGGTGTTAATTTCTACTGGTAGTTGCGGCAGAATGGAAGGCTTACCCTGTCTCACGGATGGAATGCATGCTCAACTGCGCGCTTCCCATGTCAACAGTTCTGGCACCTAGAGCAGCACTCAACATCGGCCCAATTGTACTGCCGCAGGGGCTATCGTTTCTAACGACGAAAAGTTGAAGGGGTACACCGGCTTCCCGCGCGACCTCTTCGGTGAGAACAATGCCAGGGGAGTTGGTAGCGTAGCGCGCGTTCGCATTGATCTTGACCACGGGGCCCTTATTCATCACGGGACGGTGAAGGGATTCGTATTTCGCTGGGTAGTTGGGATGCACGCTGTGTGCCATATCACAGGACCACAGCATTGACTTGACAAGAGTTTCCTCATAGGCGGTCGGACCAGAAGCGCTACCTGCATCGGTGAGGGTTGAGAGGCGGCGGATTACAGCAGGAAGAAGATTTGAGTCTGCTCCCTGCGTGGTTCGTGAGCCGATCTCCTCATGGTCGAATAGGCTGATCAATCGGATTCCTGATTCATCGTCGAGAGCATCCTTTGGCCCTAATGACTCAATGATTGCCTCGGTTGCACAGTAAGACATGGTGAGATTATCGAGACGTGCGGAGAATATAAATTCATCGTTGATGCCGCCTAGGCAACTAGCCTGGGTGTCGTACAAAATCATCTCAAAGTCAAGGACATCGTCTACGCTAACACCGGCTTCTTCGGCAATGAGGCCCACAACAGCAGGATGGTGGCGTTCTGTCATAGCCACGAGGGGCTTGAATTCTCCATCTTTAGTCTTCTTTTCAGGTTCCTCGGCCGCAGAAGATGAATGTTCATTGAGAGCAGTGGTGGCAAGACCCGTAATAGGAAAGAGCTGAGTTTCCTTGTTAAAAGTAAAAGCCTCTTGACGGTCAAGATGAATCGCAAGAGTGGGTATCCTCAGAATCGGTTTGTTGATTTTGATAAGCTTTGAAACGATGGATCCATCGGATCGACGGACCATAGCACGACCAGCAATAGAGAGATCACGATCAAACCCTTATTCCGATATTTTGTCAGCACCAGATGCCATGTAGAGTTTGGCTGTGCGCGAAGACCAAGTGCGCTTGATAAGCTGGCCGTGATGGCGGGTGAACCTACAAGTATGCCATAACCCGCCTGCGGATAAGGCCCGTTAATAACAACCTCAATTCTGGGGGTTGAAGAGATCGCTCACCTCCGTAGGTCTCAACACCAACCTGCATAAAAGAGTCCTTCTCTGCAAACCCCTTTGAGATAGGCTTGATACGCAAGGCTGGGGAGTCCGTGTGAGCTCCGAGCAAAGCCATTCCATTCCCGGGCTATTTGTCTCAACGTGGTCAGCAAACACAGCAAGCTCGGCTGTTTTGCGGAAACCCCCATCAAAAGTATAAACTGGGAATATTATGCAAACCTTCCATTTCTTCCCAACACCAAAGGCTATCAGAGAGGATCCATTGCGTGTCAGGAAGTACTGACCACCAGTTTTGACTTCTTCTGCCCAAGAATCACGTTCCTGCTCATATGGTTAGCCACTTGGCATTGCATTTTTTGGGTAGGGGAGTTCTAACTCTAATTTCACTAAATCCTGCCTTCAAAAGCCGTTTTTTGGCGGATTCCACAGCATGGAAGGCTGGATTTGTCAGTTAAGATAGGCCAGAAGGACGTCTTCGAACTCCACTCACGAGTTGGTGAAGCATTGACAAAGGATAGGAAATCGAGAGCGTATTTCTTTGAGCTTGAAGTCATTGCCTGTTGGGAAGATGTATCGGTGGTCGGTTCGAGAGTAATTTGCATGTGTTTTAAGCTGGGTTTGTGCGGGGGAGGACAAGACTCAAATATGGTCGGAGACAGGAGCGGGGAACCGCTGCGCACGAGAGGTCACACGTGAGGTGGTTCGGGCATAATGATTTATTTGACCCATAATTGTTGATCTTGAGGATCTGATAAGAAATCACTGGCTTGATCAGCAGTAAGAGATTCTTCATTTGAAACATCGTATCACGAAGCATTCTCAAAGGTTCTCTCTCATCTTGGGCGTCGGTAGTCTCAAGCCAAAAAATGATTGAAGTACGTTTACCGAGTTCGTGAAAATAAGAGCAGATTCTATCCCTTGTGATGCGGTGCGGTCCGGCACTATTCTTCGGATTGAATTTCGATTTCATCTCAGGGAAAGTCCTTGAATTAGAATGCGTGAAACCAGGAAATATCAATACTGTTGCCCGTTCTATTTATTGTTCTGGCCACCAGCAGAGCTGTTGGATATCACCTATCTTAAAGCGGCAACATCAATTTCAGTACGTAAGGAGTGAGCTAAGGTACAATACGGTACCGGCACTCGAGGGTGTGGCCAGATGTTGCCAGATGCAGGCTTCTACCATTTGAAGATACATGGGCAAATCGCGGAGTATTGCGCGAAGGAACTTGGGGTATTTTCTTAGATTATGGATTTAATGTATCTGTACTTCACTGGTGTTTAATCACCTTCTACAGTTCCCTTTTATTCAAGCTTCCATGGAAATTTCAAGAGGCGGTTTCTGCTACCGTCGTTGCTTCCACTGCAGAGAATAGAAGGGAGTGCTAGTACAAGTTGGGTTCCCGGGACAACGCAGGGTGTATTGCTCAGCACTCCTTCCAAACAGAGGGGGGCTAACTTCCCCTTTGGATCGCATTGATTGTTTACTTTCGCAACCGCGCCCCCATCGCCCACCTCGCCTGTCCATCATCACCCCTACTTGCACGACAACCACACACACACCCCTCCACAACCATCCTCATCAACACCCAGAACTTTTTCTCCGTCGACAATTGATCCAAGCCAGTCCGTTGGGTACTGGCGCTAGATCTTTTCTCTGGTGCGATTAATATTATTTTACTTCGGCACGGTCTTATCATCGCCACAACACCTCCTAAGCTAGCTGCCATTAGGCCCCGCTAGCTCCCCCAATTCCACCATGAGAGGCGGTTCCGAATTCGAGAATCGAGTTCGACATAGCACCTCGAAGCCGCCAAAGACCCCAACAGAATCACCTGCTTCAAAGCAAACAGTTGGTCCTGATGCCGATGCCCTGAGAGCGGCCTTAAGCGATGCTGTAGCGACGCCGGCACCTTCACCGAGCAGGAAGCGGCAGCGAGTAATCTACGGTGACCGGTACGCTGGCATTTCCCTTTTCATGGCGATTGTTTGGGGGGGTTGAGCGGATGGAAGACTAAGTGGCGATATATACAGGTTTATTCCAAATCGTGAAGGCATTGATTTGCAGGCAAGTTACAGTTTACTACATGCTGAAGGATCACCCTCGACGCCTCAGAAACCCCAGAAGAGGACACCTCATGGTGAACTCCACTTCCAAAAGAGTACGTTACTAGCTTTCTTTCCGATCAAAACCGACCAAACCGCCCTAATCCTTCTAAAATTTATAGCCGAAGAAGCGAACCGTACCTTTTCGACACTGCTTCGATCAGAGCTTTTCCATAATGAGATACCCCAATCTACGCCTGCAGCCTTGAGTGCTCGTAATTCTGCTGTTCGGGAGGCTCGAGCTCGCACACCCCCAACAAGTAACGGTTCATCTACGAAGGCTCCCTCAACACCTTCGAAAAATTTATTTACATACATGTCACCGAAAACTCGAACTCCTCAAACTCGACATGGGCCGAAGGTTGATACTAGATCTGAGATATATTCCCTGTCTCCTGTAAGGTTCGATAGTCAACGCATGCTCTTATCGCCACGGAAACAGCCGAGAACAGTTAGTAAGGTACCCTACAAAGTACTTGATGCACCCGAACTAGCCGACGATTTTTATCTGAATTTGGTAGATTGGGGGAGCACAAATATATTAGGAGTTGGGTTGGGCAGTTGTGTTTATATGTGGAATTCAGCATCTGGCATGGTGACCAAGTTATGTGATTTGGGAGCCGATGATACTGTAACAAGTGTATCTTGGATTCAGAGGGTAGGTAGTTTGGTTTTTTCTAACCAATTTTAGCGAGAATACTAATTATTTTTGTCAGGGATCTCACGTTTCAATCGGAACGAACAAAGGATACGTCCAAATCTGGGATGCGAAAGAATGCCGCCGCCTGCGCGTGATGACAGGACACACAGCGCGAGTTGGTACGTTTCGTCTTTGTACGTCGTTTGGAATTATTGTTAACAACTCGATTAGGAGCTCTTGCTTGGAACGACCACATTTTGACATCCGGTTCGAGGGACCGTACAATATATCATCGAGACGTGCGAGCCCCTGTTCAATATGTTGCAAAACTCTCAGGGCACAAGCAGGAAGTTTGTGGTTTGAAGTGGAACTGCGAGGATGGTCAACTTGCGTCCGGTGGAAATGACAATAAGCTCTTTGTTTGGGACAAACTAAACGAGCAGCCACTGTACAAATTTACTGAACACACTGCTGCCGTCAAAGCGATTGCGTGGTCACCACATCAACATGGAACGCTTGCTTCTGGCGGTGGAACAGCTGATCGACGCATAAAATTCTGGAATACCCTCACTGGGCAACCAATCAACGAAATCGATACTGGTAGCCAGGTGTGTAACCTTGCCTGGAGCAAAAACTCCAATGAGATTGTCAGTACTCATGGGTACTCGGAAAATCAAATTGTCGTCTGGAAATATCCTAGTATGAGTCAAGTTGTCAGCCTCACAGGCCACACTTATCGCGTGCTGTACCTGGCCATGTCACCGGACGGCCAGGTCATCGTCACAGGTGCCGGAGACGAAACTCTTAGATTTTGGAACTGTTTTGCCAAGAACAAAAACGAAGGCCGCATAAGTGTTGCCCTCGATCCGTTCCAACAGATAAGGTAAACTAAAGAAGGATCTGCGTTTAATAACCCCAAATGGTGGAACATACTCGGGCTCTGGTTCCCACAACCCTGGTTTATTCGCAACCCCCCGTTTTACTCTCACACGATGAAAAACCGGGAGATCGCCATCTGGAGTTTGCATATTGTTCTGGTACCCAGTCCGTCCTTGGAAGGGTGACTGCCGGAACTCCTTCCAGTTTATTTCTCGTTTTTGTTTTGCCTTATCGATAACGTATCACGAATCTTCACGATTGCACATAGGTGTCGGGGTACTCAGGCGTCTGGAAATCTGTTGGAAAGGTTTAAATTTCTCAAGTTGGGGGAAAAAATGTGGTTTGGGGGTTCTTTTTTTCCTTCTCCTTTATTCTCTTCGAATTGTTTCTCCTCTCCGGGTTTCTATATTTGATACGTTCGTCTTACACCTTCTACCAAATCAAAATTTCCTTTTGTACCTTTTTTCCAACTATTTGTTAACTTTGATTGCCTGGCGAAAAAAAAGGAGTTTTTTTTTTAATCCGTCATTTGCGTTTAGGGTACGTTTACTTTTCTCCTTCTTGTAGGATGCTTTTTTTTGCTCTTCTCTTTCTGTTTCCTGACTATATTGCTTTTTCATATATTTTTTCGCTTCTTTATTCATAGGTGGGCGGGAGGGGTTGGGCACAGGAAAGTTGCGAGGGCGGTGGCACCAGAAGGTGTGTGAGGAAAGTATAGGGAGACAAATCTAGAGCGCAAATGTCCATATGGTGTTGATTGTGCATGTGATATGTGTCTGGGGAGATCAAGAACCTGTTTTTGAAGTTGAGGTTTGGGGGAGGGGGGGGCTACGACGTGTCCTATTAATTATCACCAAGACAATATCCGGCGGAATTCCAACGACAGGCCTTCTAGTTATTAATGTTTGGACGGCTGCAAGAGCTACCACCCCCCATCGGACTGATGCATGGGTCAACGTGTCTACAATAGTACACTAAGGGACTATGGTATATTATCTATGGGCCTACTATTTATTCGAAATTGGCTATCGGATCCCGTGAACCTTTTCTTCTACGTTGATATAACGGATACAAGAAAGTCTTCACACCCTACCTACTACCAATTTCTATGCAGGTCCCGTGAGGCCCGAGACGCCATTGGTTAGAGAGAGAGCGATAGCAGGTTTTCTGTAAATTGAGTAATAAAGTATTATAATGCAGGATCATTTACTCGTAATGAGAATCTTATCGCAGGAACCACGGCAGCAGGTACCTCAAGTGACAGACATTTTCCGAACGCTAGAATGATTCTAGATTCTGTTGACCGGTTCACTTGAGAATTGCGTTGAGTGAACCAATATGATAAGAGGTTTATTGAGGGCTCATCAACTTGAAGTAGAGCAAGGAAATCATTGGAGTGTAGGAATGCATACGAAGTATGTGTGTATGTATGTATGTGTATGTATGTATTCCCACATCAAGCAAATGCAACATAGCGCAGTAGGAGAGGTATCAAGGGAACAAAGATTATCGAAACCGTCAATGGGGACAACGTTTAGACCTGTGTTATGAAAGGTTCCCTAGGGATACGGCAGGCTTCTTTTTTTATCATATGGCATCACAGTATCATAAGCAGTAAGTTGGTTTGGCTGAAACTTTCACGGCGTCATGCAAAATCACCCGGACCGGAGCTGGTGCCAAACTCCATTTTTCGTGAACTTTTCCGCAGTACAGGTTTTCCTATCCTCCGTTTTCATAGTATTGTTGTCAGACTGGTAGTTTCTCGAACATGTACCGATAATATGCTGAAAATGGAATTTGGGTTAGAGTGTAGGAATGTGGGTGAAAAAATTATTTGACGGATCAGAGGTGAACTCTAACATGCGGAGTAAATTTTATACGTGAAACCAACGAGGCTGCAGGAATGCTAACCATTATATACATACTTTTTGGGAAATAAAAGGGTGATTGGGAAAAGGGCAAATTGGTTTGTTGTAAAGGTAGGCAGAAAGTATAGTTTTGTATATCCAAGTAAATAAGGGAGCAAGTAAAGAAAAGAGATGAATATAAATTTCCTTGAAGGTTTAGCTGTAGAGGTATTGTATTAAAAATATATTTGAAATTGGAAATAAGAAAAAAAAGATGAGGGAAGTAATTTCAAGAATCAGAATTGAACCTTGATACGTAAAATAACTTTATAGATAAAACTAATTGAGCTACTTGACTACTAACCATATATATATACATTTTAGGAAAATAAGAGTAGTGAAGAAAATAATAAATTAAGGGCCTGTTTGGGTGCAACAGTTCCGTTCCCTCTCCCTACATAAATCTTCCTTTTCTTTCCGTTTCAAAACGGACCGGAGGCTATTTTGGTAAGAGTGGTGGTTGAACGGAAGAGTTCAATTTTTGTGAAACAGGTCCTAACTGCTTAGTTCCCTCTATTTTGTAATATGACACCATAAAAGATTCAATAAAATTGATATCTGCTAACTGTGGATACCAGGGGAGAAGCTCAACTCTATTTTTGAACTGTAACATGTGTACATGTTTTGGTACCTCTATTCCCACTCTCGTTAGCCTTTCCTTTGTCAGATTACATTTATTTGATTTGATTTCTTTTGTATTTGATTTCCTTACCGGAATCCCTAGATTCCGGCGCTCTTATTATTGTATGCTTTGCAGGATCGGCAGGATTGTGCCCCAGGAGTTCCAAGGGAAGGAACAGGTCATGTATACCGGCGGTAGGATAGAGGCAGTGTTGTGGGAAAGCCCCAGGCTTTCCAGGACTCCGGCAGGGCCACAGGATTCCGGTAGCTGTACACGCACCGGTAATGATAGTGGCTGCGGGTTTCCAGAGCCTCAGCTCTTGCAGGAAAGATTTCATCTATTTAAGAGTAGTCTCCTGGCTAGCAGGAGACATCAGACTTCAGACAGATGCCTAGACAGTGAATACACTTGGTTGAACGGCGGTCCTATTGTTCCCCTTCGCTCTATAAACCATTCTATTGTACTCCCCTTGTCTTCGCCTCTCAGCAGGTCTCCCTTAGACACCAAAGCGATAGCAGGCTACCGCTCAGGCTCTATTGTATAACTGTTCACACAGGCTAGCGCCTGTTACATTTTTTTCGCCTCAGCAGGTGATATCTGGTTCTCAGGATTGAGAACAGTGGGTAGGATTGATCTCCCTTCCCTTTTCATGATAACTAGTTAGAAGCAGGAGCGGCAGGGAGGGACTCCCGGCTCTAGTGCTACATTC
>QFET01002224.1:0-70342 GCA_003316355.1 Tuber calosporum
CGCGCGTAGTCAGTGCGGCAAGTCGGTTAACTACCTCATTGATTCCAGAGAGGGCGGTGCAGAGGAGTGGGATGATGGTGGCTTCCCCGTCGGAAAGGTTGTGGAGGAGGGAGTTGTCAAACGCAGGGAAGGTTTCCTGGGAGAGGCTGAACTGGGTGAATATAGCGTCCAGGAGGTTCTGGGTTGCAATCAGGTGTTCGGGGAGGGGTCCAGGGGTGCAGGTGCGGGAGGAGTGGGTTGAGTAGGGGGCTGTGCGGTGCTGGGTGCGCGAGGCTGACCTGGAGGGGCCAGGGGAAGCTGTGGCCATCACTGTTACACAGGAAGTGGGGCTGTGTCGCTAAAGAGTGAAGCTTAAGCGAGGGGCAAGATTTGGTGTGTCGTGGCTGTTGCCACACAAAAGGGTGAAGTTTTGTTTGGCTAAAAAGGGCAAGAGTTTCAAGCGCGAGGAAAATAGAGGGCGCGGAGCGTGATCCCTTAACTACGGGGGACTGCTAACTACTTATACACTTTTCCCAGTACTTAGGTTGGCCATATAAAAGAAGTATCCTTGGAAACTTCGGCCATGGTCTAATCAATGCGAACACTATTTGACCCTGAAGATGTATGACCCCACTACAGCAAATGATCCCCCGGACTATCTATTTATCTGAGGGTGTCAAGCACTCCACCAGTAGATAGCCTTCGATCTCTTTGCCAAATGAACTAATTTGAAATTGATGCTGCCTATTTGCGAACATCATACGGAATACCAGGTGATCAGTCTGGATGGCCATCTTTCCTGCATATATGCACTCATGTGCAGATGCATTAGGATTATCAAGAATGCAGAATACGTAATAGATCCACTTGGATAAATTACTCTGTCATCTTTCACCAAGGCTGAGTAGTTCAGGATACAATCCTACTTCTTGCCAGTGTGGGTTGTAGTAAATATAGTCACCTCCCGGTGCTATATACCATCACATCTTTAGACTCGAAAGTCTAGTACCATATCCCATATGTGTAACATCAGCTCCACCTTCCTAAGCTTCGTCTCGAAGCAATTCTTCTTTTTAGTACTCTTTCCGGTATGGTTAAAAAACCTTTTGCGATAACTTGGCCACAGCAGGAAAAACCTTTCTGTAGATACTACCTAGCCCAACTTTGGCATTCCCGGATTCTCCCTGTGAAAATCTTCAATCAATTCTGGACCATGCTCTAAGTACTCTGGTGGTTCCCTAGTGTTCTCATCTTCGGAACATCCTTTCCACTTGACAAAGTATCGAAGTTCTTGGATCGTTCGTGAACATCATCTGAATCTTCGCTCATAAGAGATTATTTCACTCATGATGATTTTTTCTACTTCCCATTCAAGGTCACCTACAACCTCTTCCGGTGTCAGGGGTGGTTGTTCTCGGCCAGGTCGAACTGATTATCGGTATGGCTCGAGTAGTGATACATGGATTACTGGATGGAATTTCCATCGTTCTGATATATTTCCAATTTGTAGGCTAGGTTTCCTCTTTGCTCAGGGATTTTGAACGGGCCATATAATTTTGGCGCTAATTTCTATGAGGGTCGCTTGGTGCAGATATTCCTCACCTTTAGCATAACCAAGTCTCCAATTTTGAAGTCTGGTTGACTGCGACTTTTGTGGTCATAGTACTTGTTCATCCCTTCACGAGTCTTCTCAAGGGATTCCTTTGCCTTTTCATGTATCGCTTTCATCCAGTGAGCATACATAGTTGCTCCCGGATTCTGAGCTACTCACTCCTCATCCATTGTGTTTGAGGATGGTAACCATAATTTGCGAAGAAAGGGGTTATCCCATGTGCGCTTGTTACCGAGTTGTTATATGCATACTCGGCTAACGGCAGTGGATGGTACCAGTCATCCTGATCGTAGTTGACAAATATTCGAAGGTAGCCTCAAAGCACTTGGTTGACTCTTTCCGTTTGTCCATCAGTTTGAGGATGGTAAGCCGTAGACATCTTTCTTTTGATGCTTAATGTTTTGCACAATGATTCCCAAAATTCTCCTTCAAACTTTGCGTCCATGTCGGAAATGATTTCTGTTGGTAACCCATGAAGTTTCCAAACATCTTTGATGAATGCTTCTGCAACGTCCTTTACGGTTGCGTTTTCTTCTAAGCCAATAAAGTGTGCCATTTTGGTGAACCGGTCAACTACAACCATGATCTGGCTGTATCCTTCAGATTTGGGAAGTTGTGTGATAAAATCTACCGGGGTAGATGCCCAAGCAGCAAATGGGACCTGTAGTGGTTTTAACAGCCCAAAGCGTGCATGTCTTGGTGACTTAGCCTTTTGGCACTCAGTACAGGATCGTACATAGTCGTTTATCCAGTTCGCGGTTCCATTCCAATAAAAGTCTCTTGTGATAATTTCCAGAGTCTTTTGTGGACCGAAATGTCCTGCGATCTTAGAGTCGTGACAGCTTTGTGCAATATCTGTCTGCAGGTGTTCGTTTTGAGGAACATAAAGGTGTTCTTTGTAGTAGAGCATTCCATCTGTTAGGGTCCTTTGTTTTGGCATTTCTTTGCCATCATTCCGTAAACTTTCCAGTTCCTTCTTTCGGTCTAGCCAATCTGGATCCTCGTTTGCCATTTCTCTTACCCGTTCCAAGAATTTTATATCAAATTTCTTGACTTCGCACTTTGCAATTATTGCATTAGACATTAGTGTTTGTCCTTTAGTGCATATCGGGTGTGAGGTAATGTCTGTTGAGTCCAAATATTTGTGCTTTCCGTCAGAATATAGGAAACATAATTGTGGTTAGTTTTCTTCCAACCATATATCTGACCTGCCAAACCCTTGGCTTGCTCGTTCAGGGTCATCTAACTCCATAACCTCATGAAGTTCTCTCTCATCAACCTTTTCCACAATGATCTAGGCTATCCGGTCTCCTGTGTGTACCTGAAAAGGATTCTCAGTAGTGTTGACTAGGAGGACCTTAACCTCTCCTCTATAGTCCGCATCCACTACTCCGGCTCCAATGGAAATACCATACTTGACTGCTAATCTACTACGGGGCCCAATGCGTGCATATGTTCCAATTGGTAATCCGATAGCCAATCCTGTCCCAATGAGCACTTGCCTATTCGCAGGAACTATGTTGTTTTCGGTACTGTATAGGTCATGACCAGCGGCTAGCTTGGAACCTCGAGTCGGGATTCTTGCCTCTTGTGTTTTAGTCTTTTAATCCTTATCATATTGTTCTATTCCTCCTGAGGCAACCGCTGACTGAGGTGTTCAGAGTTTTCTTTACCCCATAAAACTGAGACGACTAAGTTTCGGTTATTCTGTAGGTTTTCAAAGTGATGAGCCTGAAGTATAGCCTGCTTGGCATGCTCAGCTCCCTCCTCAGGGCAGTACTCTGGCCGCCTGCTTAAAGCATCTGGTTTGCCCCCTCTGGTTCCAGGTCGATAAATGATTTTAAAGTTAAAATCAGTAAGCTTCTGAGCCCAGCGAATTTGTCTTGCCGACCAGGCCTTTGTGGTGAGAAAACATTGTAGGTTTTGATGATCGGTATATATGGTGAACGGTTCATCGGTCTCAGCAAGGTAGTGTCGCCATTCTTCCAACGCAACTAATATTGCCAACAATTCCTTGTTATGAATGTCATAATTGTGTTCAGCAGGGGGTCAATTCCCGAGAATGGAAAGCGATAGGATGTAGTTTCCCGCCCAAATATTGAGACAGGACACATCCAAGAGAATAATCGCAAGGATCTCTTTCCACAACTGTTTCCCTGTCCTGATGGAAATGAGATAATATCGGAGCTGTGATGAACCGACGTTTGAGGTCCTCAAACACTTACTGTTGCTTTTCACCCCAAGAAAAATCCTTCGGGTTACCCTTAAGCAAATCAGTAATTGGCGCGCATAGTGCGGAGAAATTCTTTATGAACCGCCGGTAGAAGTTTGCGAAGCCCATAAATATTTGAATTTCTTTTACCGAGGTGGGTGGTTTCCAGGCCTTGATTGATTCCACCTTTCAGTCACTGATAGTAACTCCATCAACAGCCACAATATACCCTAGGGACTCGAATGATGTGACATGTCTGGTGCTTTTCGTAAGCGAGATGGCCATTCTGTATTCTCCCAGTCTTTCTAAGACTTTTCTAACCAATATGACCTGATCCTTCTCAGATTTAGAGTATATAAGTATATCATCAATGTATACTACTACTCCTTCATCAAGAAAGTCTTTCAGGATAATAGTCATTATTGATTGGAAGGTGGCTGGTGTATTTGCCAGACCAGGTGACATGACATTATACTCATATAAGCCGTATCGTGTTTGAAAAGCTGTTTTCCATTCATCGCCTTTTCGTATGTGTATCAAGTGGTAATCGTCCTTCAGGTCCAACTTGGTGAAAATAGTGGCTCCTTCCACACGGTCGCGCAGTTCTGTCATAAGGGGTAGTGGATATTTGGTTTGGATAGTGACCTTGTTTAGTCCTCGGTAGTCAACTACCAACCTAAGACGCCCATCTGGTTTTGGCACAAAAAGTATTGGTGCTCCGGCTGGTGATTTGCTGGGGGAAATTTTTCCTTGTCTTAACATATTATCCAGATATGTTCGCAGTGCTTTTAACTGCTTTTCCAAGAGGGGATAAATTGGTCCCCAAGGTGGTTGGGAATCTGGTTTGAGGTCAATACCATGATCGAAGGTCTAATGAGCTGGTAGTTTCACTGCAGTTGATGGGCAGAAAAGGTCTTTGTAGTTATGGTATTGCGCGGGTAGTGTATCAAGGATTATATCTTCCTCATCATCTACTCTTGCAACTCTTCCAATAACGACTGCCTCTGGATCTTCCAGAACCTGCTCATCCCCCTAGATTGATATACCTTCATCCTACGGTAAGAGATGAAGCTGAGATTCCTGAGCTTCGAACCTCCAGCTTTCTGAGTCTTGAATTTCGGTTATAGGATGTTCATTATTCCACCACCCAAATGGAATTATTATTCCATATTTTCCTGTTGGTGCGATCTCACACACAATCTTTGATATGTGTTTATTTTTCCAAATTTTCAGGTAAAGGGGAAGGGTGAAATCCCTTCCGGTAGATAATTCATTTCTAGTACAACCCAAAATGGTATCAGATCCTCACGAGACTTGTAAGGAATATTCAATTCCCGGATTAAATTTTCGTGTATAATAATGATATTAGATCCAGAGTCTAATAAATCTCTTATGCGATATCGTTTCCCGTACACATAGATATGTGCAGTTCCTTCAGGACATTGGGCGTTTTGGTTCTTCTTGTTTGAGCTTTTGTCGCTTATGCGACGTTGTTATCTCCGTTCGTCCTTGCTTAGAAGACATTATGGTTGTATAGCTTGGGTTTTCGTGACAACGCCAGCATTGTTTCGACCATAGAGGTCTCCTCAGATGAACTAAACAAATAGTTAATTTATTAAGATTCTGGGCAGCCCAATACGAGCGGTCTTTACACCCTACCGAGGGGCTCCCAAAAAATTGAAACCCCAGTCAATTGGGGAGAGACCAATAAAACGCTATAAAAGAATTATACTTCTCTGCCTTTCGTGTAGGCTAATACCCTAAAGGAGTAATAATTTTGGAAAATAAATTATATTTTCGAAAAGAGCAGAAAATTCCGAAAATAGTTACCGTTTCCGAATATGGAATATCTCCTCCAAAAGCGGTAATAATGGCATTTAAAGTAGTGTTAGGTTACCGTGCAAGACATTTTTGACCATTACCATAACTAGCGGTGCGGTTGGTTACTACAGGGACCTTTGTTGTTGTAGTTGTTGTTATTATTTTTTTTGCCACAACACCCGCAGGTTAACTGAGCCGATATCATGAGGTTTCCCAGAAGACTTTACAGCTGTTCAGCTATGGTCTATTGGTAAAATGAGCCTAGCCCGTTCATTTTGTCCCCAGGGTCCTGCGTTCAATCCACCCTGCTGGCGGATGAAACAACGGTAATTTGTTCTGGAGGCATCTAGGGCTAGATCATACCGGGGGTTCACCCCTGCGTACCGTGGCTTCAAACCTGCTACTGCCCAGCACTTCCCGAGTGTCTAAAAACGGGAAGCACATCCAAGTGCCTAAAAAGGAGATCCTTCTTCCAAAGAAGTAACAAGCAGGAACCTAAAATTAGAACCAATCTGAGGAAAAATAAAAAATAACAGAGATCTCCCTGACAGGGGAGGTCTCTTCCTCCGGTCCCCTGAATCCAACCAGTTGAAGCACGCTACGGAACCTCATCGAGGTTCGAGGGAATGACGGTTCCCAACATGCAAACATGGACCTGAATGCCAATTTTTTTGAAGAATTTTTGAATTCTTTTTTATCATCGAAAACCATATTGTCGTGATCTTCAGCACCCTAGACTTGAGGATTCCCAGTTTCGATTCCGGTCGCTATTGCTAGTGCCCCGAATACCCAATCGCCGTCACCGTTGGTGCCTTTAGGACATTTTGGTGTTCGATAATTCCCATAACCGAGGTGCTGGTTCACTCTGAATTTGGTTCACCTTTGGCTGTGATGTTCTTACAGCAAGAGCAGCAGTCTGTGGTTTGCTGGGAATTTTGGTGGGTCCTTCGTTGGTTACTTATCGAAAGCTCTTGCTACCACTATGTCCTTTCGACATTTTCGCCAAGTGTGGTTGTTGCGGCCGCAGCGAGTGCAAGCCTTTCCTCTCTTTCGCTTATCCACAACGTCTTGAGGGATATCATCATGAGCATTCATCCAGTCCGTATGCTCATCCTTATTATGGAATTCTCCCTTCTTTTACGATAGTTATCCTTTAGCTGACTTCCATAGGGTAGGATTGTTTTTTGGTTTCTGGTCGGTGTATTCAAATTGGGTGTTGAACCCCTTTGTTGTATCATCGCGTTTTTGCTTGGATGCTCCACTGTTTGAGGGCTCACCTTTGGATAGTTTCCGCCGTTCCAGAAATTCCTCCTCTTGTCTGCCAACATTCCGTATGGCTTCCATCCATTCCTCATTCGAGGAAAACTTTAGATGAGATAACCGGCGAAGAATTTCTTCAGGAAGTTTGCTTTCCACCCAAACACTCTAACTAATTCCTGTGAGACCGGCCTTGAAGTTAAGATTATCGAGATGTAGAAGATAGGTGTCGATTTTTCCCTTATAGACTACCTTAGTCATTTCTTCTAGGGCTCGTCGTTCCTCCTCGATACCGATATATCGCTTGTTAATATCTTGTCGAAAGCGTTCCCATGTGGAATAGTCTGGGTCTCGAGTATATCCTCCTAATCCACCCATCACATTCCGGTATTTCTCCTAGAAGGGTGCCACTTTGTTCCCCTTAGTTTTCCCCAAGGCAAAAACTATTCTGTGTGCATGATTTCCCACTGTGTAGGATTGCGATCGAAGTAGTCTTCACCGGCTGTCAACCAGTTTCGAAGATCTTGGTTGTCACTTCCTTCGAAGAAGTAGGCTGGTTCCGCATTTAGCTTTGCTGGTCGGGAGAGTCCACCAATACGTTCTAAGTAAGCCATAGTCAACCTGTCCTCGGGTACATCGTTTCTGGGAATAGACGGTAAACGCGGAGCGCGTTCCGCCCTGCCGCCCTTTCTACCACGTCCATCCTCCCCATCACTATCGGACCCATCATCATCTGGCTCAGGGGCGTCACCAAGGTTACCTGATGGTGGTGGCGGTGGTAGGTTATTTCCTCCACAGTCAACTCCTTTTCCTTTATCCTTCCTTGGAGTTGATGCTGAGTCCTTGGTAGGAATAGTACCTTTTATTAGTACCATTGTGGGTCCTCGGTTAGACGGTCCTGGATCACCATCACTAGGTCCATACTGTGTTGGTGCCTGTGTCTTTTCCACTAATCGAAGCACCAGAGCATCTAGGTAGGCCTTCATACCCGCACTCTGTTCTCGTTGCTGTTGAGCAGCAATTTCTCGTTGCTCATTCATCCTTCAGGTCCATTCCTGTTCCTGTTGGTTCAACTTATTATTGAGTTCCATTAGTGCCATTTCCAGGATTCGGTCCCTTGTTTCTGAGACTTGGGCCTATTGCTCTTGTTGAGCGAGTTGGCATCAGAACAATTCCTGAACCTGGGCACGTAACCTTTGCTGCTCCCTTTCAGTGTCGCCACTCAATTGTTCCAATGCACGGCGACCTTCCTGTATCTCAGCATCATTGATAACTTCACCTTTAGCCATGCGGCTCTGCAGCAATTCTAGCATTGTAAAACCCTGCCAGGCCTCCTGTGATAGTGCTGAGATCGCTATGTGATTCTCATCAGCACTTTCTTTCAAGGATCGGTCCGGGTGGCGTAATGCATATACAACATTTTGCTGGAAGTTATCTTGCGTATTGAGAGTCGTCTTAGTTCGCTCAGCACGTTTCTGAACTCTAGATGGTGGGCGACCAAAATCAGTAAAGGGAGAGCTGGTACGGCTTCGGGATGGGATTAAAGATGCCGAAGGGGAAGATTCTGTGTCATCCTCTTCGATCATCCTATCATGTCCCAAAGGAGTCGGAATAGGTGTGTCATCACGGTGGGCGACCAAAATCAGTAATGGGAGAGCTGGTACGGCTTCGGGACGGGATTAAAGATGCCGAAGGGGGACATTCTGTGTCATCCTCTTCGATCATCCTAGCATGTCCCAAAGGAATAGGAATAGGTATGTCATCACGTGCCATAGCCATGGCAGCTCGCTTAGACACCCAAATAATTTTTCTTTGAGAAAATATAAAATAACCAGTAATCTGGCCTCTAGGCCAAAGGTGCTAACTGGAAGAGAAATTAGCTTGAATAGCGGGTTTTTCCGCAAGGTCAGCAACAAGTATATCTGCAAAAGAGGATATAGAGGATTATTGTTTATGTTTTGTAAAAGCAGTTATCCGCTGTCTATCTTGACGATAGATATGTTCTGTATATTTTCACTGTATGCGAGCAAGTTGTTGAAGTGCTACTGCTCAGAGGTCAAGTCCGTATTCTTCACAGCAGATTGGAAAAACGTTGTCAAAGTTGAGAGGTCGGCTGTGCCCACAATGTTGGCACTGAGGAAAACTTTGAGCGTCAAAGTATTCTCTGGGCATGAGAGGATAAAAAGTTGCTTTGGTGACAGGAGAGTAAGAATATAGTGTTTCGGGGTAGCCAATTCAGTACTGTTGATTTGACTAGGCCGTGCTCGTATCGAGAAAATTGGAGAACTGTCAGGAAAGCTCAGTAAAAGTATGGTTAAGATAAAAGGGTTCACGAAGGCTTTATTACCTGTTTAATAACTGAATAACTGAATATATTGTTAAGCTCTCTTCTCCGTTGCCTGATGATCCCTTAACTACGGGGGACTGCTAACTATTTATACACTTTTCCCAGTACTTAGGTTGGCCATATATATGAAGTATCCTTGGAAATTTCGGCCATGGTCTAATCAGTGCGAACACTGTTTGACCCTGAAGATGTATGACCCCACTATAGCAAATGATCCCCCGGACTATCTATTTGTCTGAGGGTGTCAAGCACTCCACCAGTAGATAGCCTTCGATCTCTTTGCCAAATGAACCAAGTTCAAATTGATGCCGCCCATTTGCGAACATCATACGGAATACCAGGTGATCAGTCTGGATGGCCATCTTTCCTGCATATATGTACTCATGTGCAGATGCATTCGGATTATCAAGAATGCAGAATACGTAATAGATCCACTTGGATAAATTACTGTGTCATCTTTCACCGCGGCTGAGTAGTTCTGGATACAATCCTACTTCTCGCCAGTGTGGGTTGTAGTCAATATAGTCACCTCCCGGCGCTATATACCATCACATCTTTAGACTCGAAAGTCTAGTACCATATCCCATATGTGTAACAGATTGAGCAAGTAAAACAGTTTCCCTTTCTAAAAAAATTAAAATTATTTTCTTTAAGATAATAAGATTATATATATTATAATATATTATACTTACCTTTATAGGAATGGATAGATTTTGACATATGTAGATTGATACTAAAGAGCTAAAGATATTGCTTATTGACTGGTACCAGAGTTCGATTCAAAATTCCAATATATTACCAGACAATCTATCAGGAATATGCACCAACCGCACTATAAATCTCAAACCCAAACCCTCAAAGCTTTTCACGACCATCAAAAGAGAAAACACAGTTTGGTCCTTTAACAAATTATTCCCTTCATCGACCTGATATTGCAAATGCTTTTCCCCACATAGCAACACCCTCTGGAAATATCTTTTGTAAAGCATCATGTACTTGCTCCCTCTTCCGAAATTTAAAATCTTTTATGTAATTGATTAGGAAATATTAAATAAAAAATAAAAAAGAGAAATTCTAGTGCTGAGATACTTACAGGGAGATGAAGACACCACTAGGGCAAATATTGGTAAGAGTATATTCAGGCCCATACCCAATTGACTGACCTCATATTATTTGCTTGTGCATTGGATCTTCTACCTGTACAGAGGCTTCAAATATAGCCTCTGAACCATTTGCAGTACCTATAAGAAGTCTTAGAGTGGAATGTAGGTACAAGTATTGCTATTGTATACATGAAAGATTCTATCCATGGACTGGTAGGAAGCAAAATATCTTGGCCAAGTTCATATTTTGAGACCACAGTTCTTGCAATTTGGCAACAAGTTCAGTATCCTTATGTAAAGAAAGTAGTCTTTTGGTAAACTCCCTTTGTGCAAATCGGTCTCTATATGCTTAAAGACTATATATACTTAGCTTATCTGTAAAACAAAGATGATCTTAAGATATAGTTACCTCAGTGTAAAATCCTACTTCTCCTTCATAATATCTATAACCTCCTTCAATGGATGTCCTTCCACTAGATAAAAATCAGCCAAGGTGTTGCATACAGTGTTCTAATTATAGGGTGTTGGCATAATGAAAAATAATCTTAACATGGATAGTTTACACCATCCAAAAACATCCATGCGTTTATTCCTTCCTCAGTTCTCATAATCCTTCCCTTTGCCCCTTCTTGTTGCCCAAAAATCATAGTATATGATTATCTCCTGTGCCCCTTCTGCTTTTCCTTTCTTTTCCTTTTTTGCCCACACCACTTCCACTTCCATCTTCTGACTCAGTAACAATAAAGTCATCTACCTTTTCTAACTCTATCTGTACTGCTGCACTTACTGCTACCACACCTGTCTTGATCTCTAAAATATTTTCTGGAACTCTCTTTTTTTTTTCTCTTTCACTCTCTGTTAGCTGCTCTTCTTCCCATCCTTCTGGCAATTTTTGACAAATATCCTTATCTAATATCTCTGCATCCCATAGCTTGTGATAATCAGGGTATGGAATCAAGGTTAAGTTCATTTGGTAAACCTTGGACACCTGGCTGTTGCAGTAGTAGGTAGTTGATTTCGCAACTCAAAGGCTAGTGTAGGTATTTTGGTGGCTGGGATTTCTTGCTAATATTCCCCTGAGAGTGTGCCTATAATTATATTTATAAAAATACTAAGTTTTTTACTAGAGAAATTTTTAATACTAGTGCAAAAAATGTCCTAATTCTTGCAATCAACTGCTCTTTCAGCTTCTTGGTTGTGAAAATAGTGTGGTCATCTCCTAAGAGTAGATTCCTGCTAGGTGTAATATCTCAACTGCATGGGAGGTGCCAATTCTATTCTATAAAGAGTTGTTCTTAGATCAGGAAATTTCCAAGTAGATTGGAGGAGTTTTTTTATGATTTATCAGGGGCCACTGATGCCGTTCAAGCTCAAGATTGGTGATAAATGACTCAATATCTATGATTGGACAAGCTGCTAGGATGGGATCATACCAGGTACTGGGACCTGTAGGGAATTCTAAAAGGAATAGTGGTATACAAGTTATTTGAAATAATCTGTTTTTATCCAGAAATGCAATGCACATATCAGGACCAACTACTACAAGCTAGATTTTAATGTAATTTTTGATTGGAGTTGTTGACCAGGAGTCGTTGATTTGATTGTATTCTCTCTGAGACATTGCAAATGCATGCCCATGCAAAGCAAACTCCAAGCGCAACTAAAATCCTTGATAACTACTCTTAGTATTTAATAGCTTTTTTTAAAGTGTAAAATCCACTTCCTTCCATTAATACAAAGTCCCATGGCTTTCCCCCAGGTCTGAACCATCACCTCTGTTTGGAGATAAAACTCAAATTCATCCTCTAGGTACCCGTCCAAAAACTGGCTTCCAACCATTTTTCCCTTTCCAATAAACTGCTAATTTAACTCTAACTTATACAGACTATTAGGAATCTGAACCTCAGTATCCTTTTCATATCCCTATAGTTGAGTCATTCAGGCATAGTGTATAGGTAGTAGGGTAGTAGGGTGGGAAATAGTAGGGGAGTGTTGATAAGCGTAGTAGGGTTGATGCGGGGGTGGTGGTTGTTATGTGAATTTTATCTTACCCCACCCAAATTACCCTTCAAAAACCTAATCTAAAGCAACAAATCCTACATTAAGTCATCTCTAGGAATTTCACTTTCTTAACCGGTTAGATAGCTCTTATCTATAGCCTTAGGGCTTCCTACTCATATATTCTTTATTTTCATATTACCTTTTCCAGTCTCATGAAGAGCGCCCGTTCACTCCTACATTCACTCTGGCATTTCCTTCTCTCCACCGTTGCCTACATGTTACTGTTGCCTCCACCGTGCCCATTGCCTCACTTAACCAGTTACCCAGCCTTGGTCAAAGGGCTTTTCGTTATCTTTGCACTGGAATACCAATTTGCACCTTGAGTACGTTTAACCAGCTGTAGAACCAGCTATTCTTCCCAGTTGAAAAACTTGAAAAATGTTTACTTACTTTGCCACTTCATTTAAGCATGGCACATATAAAAATGGTAAACTAATGTTACTTTGCTTTACCATACTATACATTTTTTCTCTGTAGGTATGGAGGTCAAGAGGTCTGTATCTACTCAAGAACCCTCTTTGACTGAAATCTACCAGAATTTTGAAATAATACAGGATGTGGAAAGGAATTTTTTAAAAAAATACCCCTGAAGAAATCCTAAAAAATTGTAGTACACTTTGCCAATAATTATCCACCTTCTCTGGCAAAAATCTCTTTAGTTTTTAACTTTTGGTTGAAAAGTACAGAGATATTACAATATTGGTAAGATCTGTGCAAACCTCTCCACTCTATCATTGATTACCTTTGTACACTCAAACATGCCATCCAAATTATGTCAATACTATTGGCTAATCCTATGGAGTAACCTAATGCAACTTTCTGTGTTTACTTGTTACTGAAAAATCACCATTAATCTAATTTACGGTTACCCTGACTCACCTTATATTCTTCCCTTTTCCTCAGCTAGAGTAAGTTTACCTTGCTGACTTACCGCCATTTAGGTGCCCTGTCCCTGCTAGTCACTTCGCTACATAGTATTTTCTCTCTTTGCCCACTAAGCCACCTCTTCGAACCTTGCTAGGCTGCTGGGTTTTATAGGCTATATAGCTACTGGCTTCAAGTTTAGTTCCAGTTCCCTTTTGGCTATGGTGCCAGACTACTAAAACCTACCCACTATTTGTCTGATTCCCTTAGAAAATTCAATCACTCTGAATTACCAACATTTAGCACAAAACTTTAAAAATAATTCCTTTATTACTTTTGTGAAGAAATGCCTTTCGGGACCTTTGGTGATTTTATTTTTATTTTTATTTTATTGGTGTATTTAGAGATGTCATTTGGAATGCTGTTTCAATAATCACTCTGAATTACCAACATTTAGCACAAAACTTTAAAAATAATTCCTTTATTACTTTTGTGAAGAAATGCCTTTCGGGACCTTTGGTGATTTTTTTTTATTTTTATTTTATTGGTGTATTTAGAGATGTCATTTGGAATGCTGTTTCAATAGACAATTTAATAAGGTTGTTCAACAACTTCAAATCAGATACAACCCACAACAGCAACTTTCAGCATAATCCCCAATCAAAGCAAAAACCACATATTGGTTCTAATTTACCATTCAGGTAATTCCACCCGAGGAAATTCTAGTTTACCTTCTCACAAACAATCTATTATACATTCCAGGAATATTGGATCAGGTTAGCCACCTGTGTTGGTTTTGGTTGACAGGCACCATACCACCTCCTAGCTGGCAGCGAAAGTGATACCCCAGTGCCAATACGACTTCCAATTGGATTGTTACCGAAGCCAAAAACTGACCGTATTTCCAATTCTTACATTATTACTACCAATTTGTCATTTCTATACTTATAAAATTACCCTTCCTGGGATTGATAGATGTTAACTGATTAATGGTCTTAAGGCCTGAATCTAAGGAGGCTCTTTGAAACTTATTCCATCTAAATCAGAGTCATAGCATAATAACCAGCCTAGCCTGGAGGAGGAGATCTGTGGATTGGATGAATGAGGGATGAAATCAACTTATTTCATGAGGATTGTTTGCATGAGTAAACACACTAGTTTCTGTAATATTCTTTCATACCATTTTACTTAGATTAGGAGACTATCTACCAGCAATATTTATTGCGTTGTTGGCCCCGTATTTGATTTAGTGATAATAATTTAATGACGGGGAAGCTGTACTCGAGTATTCCGCTGCGATGCAGGGGTAGCAAGGCTTTCCGAAATGGCCGTAGATGGTAACGGGGAGGCCCTTGAGTTGAAGACCTTGGTGGGAGCTTTTTTCCTCCTTGGGTAGATTAGCCAGCAGATATATACCGATATAAGGTATCTCCGCACTTGTGCTGCACTGTACAGTGTCCCGCTCCCCCTTCCCTCTCCCCCAGCGCTTTTGATTGATAATCCCGCAACACCCAATGACATCCAAGCTCCCTTCTTCGTCCATATCGCAAGCGATGAACTAACAAGTCCGAGCGAACCTCCCCTAGGAGGTATATATACCGGTAATAATAAAAAGATAATATGAAAGCAACGTTGTTGATTCAGTCCATAGGGCACCGTGTCGTTTGTCTCACTGTACTTTTTTTCATTTCTCTCTTATTTTCCCTTTTTTTTCTTCTGCTAAAAAGAGGTGCGTAAGTCAAGGCTAACAGAGTGCAAAAGGAAGAAGCGATGCACGATGGAGAGGGGTAGAAAGATGGGGGCAGAAAGCGAAAGGGAGTGGGGCAAAAGGGGGAGGAAAGTATGCACTTATGATATGTAGTGGAGTTGTTGGTCAGTGCCTTTCGGATGAATGGAAGGGAAGATGTGTGCGTGTTTCCGATAACTGGCGTTACTGTGTTTAACTGGGGTTACTCGCCTCATTTCGCCGAGTTCTGAGTAAATCACATGGTCTCATTTTCCTATGGTCGGCCGTGTGTGTGTGGGGTTACAAGGTCTGGCAAGAAGTTACGGGCCAGTTATTTAAGGTTAACAAGTCAAATACATCCCTGCCTGGTTCCGGTCAATAGTTTCTTACCCTTGTACCGCCAGTGGTTCACTGATATTCGAGAACCCGAGAGAGCAGGACAGGCAGACAGACCTGGTCGTGAGGAGGATCACTTCGATACGCGGATCAGCGGAGTGGATCCTGTAGAGCAGTTTGAAAAAAAAATACTAGTTCGAGGGAAATCCTGGATCCGAGACAATCTCAAGGCTGAAGTACTCGAGTATGATACTGTATCTCTTTCCTTCTGTTGTCGCTGGCCAGATTTAGTCTAACAAACCCCCCGAGTTAGGCCATTGCATGTACTCGAGTATCCAGTGCCGTATTACGGGCATTCAGCCCCAGGGTTGAGAAAGCGCTTTTCGTGTGCCAAGATATTGGGTTTCGTTCAGATTTATCAGTGTTGTATGCCCAAGGCGTTCCAAGTACACACCACATACCGCACTAAAGCCCCTCGACTCGAAAACTTACATAAACAGTTTTCAAGGTCGGGGCTGAATTCCTCTATTTTACCTTCCCAAGGAAGAGAAGAGCCTATGTACGGTACTGGAAAACCGGTATGTCCGGATCATCTGATAAGCTTGCAGGCCCAACGTGCAAGAGCCAGGTGGCCCCGCAGTTCCTTGCCTAGAGTAGCAGGAGCGGACGCCTCACAACCCGCCAAGGAAGCAGCAATCCTGTAAGAGGCGGGTGGAACGCAAGCAGGAAGGAGAGGAAGGGAGGTCTTTGCAAAAATATCTGAATAAGCAAAGGACTGCCTCTGAGTAATTGCTTAGATGGGCAAAAATCTACAGGAGCGAACGACGACTCTCGAGGTATCGAGGGCGGGGGTTTTACCATTCCTACCATACTCGTACTACCTTCGGAGATTTGCTGTGTTCTGAGTGAACTATTTGGGAACCCATCCATCTATGCTTTGGTCAGAGTACTGTATGATACCGTTTCGAAGTGAGATCGTTGGAAGGTTTTTTCTTTCAGTTTTGTTTTTACCTTTTTTACCTTTTTTTAGGGAAAGAAAGGGAAACGAGTTTGACGCTATGATTCAGGTTGCCTCCGAAGGTTACCGATTTATCATATGAATGAAAGAAAGAAAGAAAGAAAGAAAGAAAGAAAGAAAGGAATCTGGTTTATTCAATGGCTTTGTCCTGTTGGACAAGTTCCCTCCAGCGTTTCGATATTTGATTGGTCGGATGCACTACCCACTTTCCGTTGCTTCTTTCGCATAAAGGAAAAAGTATGATACTTGGAAAACCTTCCGCCGCCACCGTCACGATAAATATGACATCTTGGTATTTTTATTCTTTTTTATCCCCTCCCAACAAGCTGGAGAAAAAAAAGAAACGAAAGGGTGATGGGACCAAAAGGGAACTGTTCACCCTCGACGGACCCTACCGGTAGTGGTAGATATTTGTTCAGGGCAAGGTACTGACCTGTGCGAGTATGGTGCCTGACTGCGATACCGGTAGCTGAATGGTCAGGAGTAATATTAGGTCAGATAATCTAGGTAGTACCGGGTCACTTCCGTGCCGAACGTTACACCAGCCAAAATATCTTCTTCAATTCAAGACTACCCAGACTTTGCCACTTCTGTAGGGAATTGATGACTATCGAATGTATATACAGCACATACTCCACATCGCAGCAAGGATGACCTCTGAATGGGCAGTAGAGGAGGGAAGGCGCGGTGGGTAGTGGAACAAAAGTCAAGGGGATTTCAATTGTTCTATTATGTTCTGTTTTGCTCTATTCTATTCTTGCTTATCGTTTCGCTTTCTTCCCCCCCTTTTGGCTGAATTGAACCCGCAGGCTTTCCGCCAACCACGTAGGAGTTCCTATTTATCAGTTCTGTAGAGTGCTTGTACCATACTTGAGTACTCGAGTACTGTACCCTACTATGCCAGCACCACCGTACGTTAGCTTAGTGCTGGATAATGGCGTTGTTAGACAAGGGCTTGCATTTCGATTGTACTCGTAGTACGATATGGTTTTTGACTGCTCTGTTTTTTTTTCTTTTTTCTTTTTTCTTTTCTTCTTCCCCTTATTTTCTCACGGTTGATGGCCCGTGGGAGCTCTGTCGCTAGGGGTAATGCCGTAATGTGGTGGTACGGGTCGAATACCTCGTGCAGGCTTATCAGTGAAGTCCAGATTTGAAGTACCGTTCAACGCTCGAGCGGTGGAGTTGAAACCGGACACCTAAGGTGACGACTCCCACACAAAATATGGGCGTCAATTCGGCCGCGCAAGCGCAAGTCGTAAGAACTTAGTCCACTTGTGCCGGAATACCTGTGGTAATAACTAGTTTGCAAGGATACCTACTTAGCTACTAGGGGCGGGGAAGTGATAGCTTCACGAATTCACACCATATCAAAACTTGGGAAATAAAAAGCCTTTTGGAGGCAGTAGCAACCAGGAGTAGCGACCAAGTATGATATTTCGAGAACATGGAAAAATCAAACAGGAGGCGTAGATTGGTACCAGAAATGGGCGAATTTTATATGATTTGGTTGTGTTGGTGGAATTCCCTTTCTAAACCTCCGTTTCCTACTTGCCCAATTGGGTGTAGCCCTAATGAAACTGGTGTGGGCTTTTGGCTTCTGCAGAATTGTATCTCTTTACAAGTGCAGACGACATGATCATCCGATCAAATGATCCTACCCCCTTAGCTTCTAATTTCTAACGACCCTCCCCTATGTAGTACTGATACTGTTCCGTACAAGTACGTCCTCGCGTGGCATAGCTGATTTTTCTTGGACACTTGAGGTGATAATTCTCATATCATGCAAAGTGCCCAACCCCGACTCAGCCGCGCTAAGTCAATACCTGTATTTCCGTGACCTCAGGCAAAAAAGAGACTAACTTAATTCAGAGACATGTTCCCACTCCTTCCGACAATTTCGCAGAAATCTCTCGTTGTTGCTCTCTCGTCTCTGATTGTTTAGAAATTGCCAAGAGTGGTTAGCTTTCTTCTGGTTGGACCAGTTGAATTGACTCCGTTACTATTTTGATAACCCAACCAACCGGCGCTACACCACCTCGCTCCCCACCCTCGCCATCCATCCACCCATCCGTCCACTCACACATCCTGGTTCCTTTTGTGGTGATTGAAGCGGGCTATTCCTATTCGGTGGGTTTAAACACTTGTTCGTACAGTAGGATCTACAAAACAGGGTTGCTGAATTGCATTGTCTACTTTTGTCCCTATCCTGCTCATGCGAAATTGAAGCTTAACAGTCCAGATTAGGGTCTTCCTGTAAAAGTAGTTCTGATTCCCTGACCTTGTCCTCTCGTTCTCGGTACTATGGGCGCTGGGATCCTAGGCTGGATGAGGGATGAGAGTAGTATTTAGACCCTCGGCATCCCCCTCATCTAGAGTCGAGTATCCAGTCTCATCTCTGTCTTTCGTTGGATCGAGTATACTGCACTTGTGTCTTTTCATCTATCCCTCTAAATCTTCCCCTAGTCAAGGAGGTTTACACACTCGCTATGCATTTTTCAAAGGTTTCCGCTACGGCTGCGCTGCTGGCATTGCTCCCGGCGACAATTGCTTCTCCGCATGGGTTCTTTCCTAGAGATTCTAGCACTGGACAGTGTGGTGCTGCGAACGGCGGTTTGAAGTGTGATGGTTCGTCGGAGAACGCTTGCTGTTCAGTCAGTGGATGGTGCGGTGACTCGACGGACCATTGCGGGACGGGTTGCCAGGCGGCTTATGGTGTATGTTCTCCTTCATTTCACCTCTTTCGCTAACGACGTCTGGCTGACCTTTCATCTCTTTCTCTCAGAAATGTGGTGGAGTAGCGGACAGTACACCAAGCGGGGGGTCAACCTCTGGTATTACGAGGACCAAGTTCGGCAGTATCCCTTATGGTTCAGATATTGGCAGCTGCAATGTGGCCGGAACAGTTGCCTTGACTTTTGATGATGGCCCATACATATACACCAGTCAGATACTGGATATCCTCAAGGCCGCTGGTGCTAGGGCTACCTTTTTCGTTACGTGAGTTCCCACGATATATCCCATCTCTCCATCACAAACTAATCAATGTTTCAGCGGGAACAACCTTGGCAAAGGCGCCATCGACAACGCATCCCTACAATGGGCCAGCTTAATCAAACGCATGGAGAGCGAAGGCCACCAGATCGCCTCTCATACGTGGGTCTTCACTTCTCTTCCTCCTCCATCCAATCCAGCCTTAGAACAAAGCTAACCAGGGGAGGAAAAAAACTGTCGGAAATCGAATAGTTGGACCCACCAAGACCTCTCTGCGATCAGTGAAACGGCCCGCAAAGACGAGATGTACAACAACGAGATGGCCCTCCGCAACATCCTCGGAAAGTTCCCGACATACATGCGCCCACCGTACTCCTCTTGCACCGCCGGTTCCGGCTGCGTTAGCACCATGGAAGATCTAGGATACCACATCATCTACTTTGATGTGGACACCGACGATTACAACAATGATAGCCCAGCACTCATCCAGAATGCCAAGGACAACTTCTCCAAGGCGGTTGACGGGACCAGCGCTGCTGGGAATAAATTTTTGGCTATCGCCCACGATATTCATGAGCAGACGGCTAAGACTTTGACCCAGTTTATGGTGGATATTATCAAAAAGAATGGGTATCAAGGTTTGCCCTCCCCCCCTCCCACTCCCCTTCCGGCTTTGTCTATCATCGAGTAATGGCATGTGGGATACGGACTGACTTTTTTCCGATTTTCAGCTGTCACTGTTGGTGAATGCCTCGGCGATCCTAAGGAATATTGGTATCGGGCTTAGATTATACAGAAAACTAATCATAGATCTTAATTGTCGTTTTTTCTTCTGTTTTTTTATTTTATTTTTTTATTTTTTTACCCTCCCTTTCTTTCTCTCTGCTCTCTCTCTCTCTCTGTGTGTGTGCGTCTTTTTCTCTTGATCTATCATCGTGGATAATGTGGGTTATGGAAAATAATGTTTTATGTAGATTTAAGGCGGCGGGTGAAAGGGTACTGTAATATGCCAGAGTGTATGCGGCTTAGCCGAACCCAATTCAATAAACAAGGAACACTTCACTTGCACATACACTTGCACATACACTTGCATTTGCACATCGCATCCCGCTTTCTCAAATACTCGTACTACTCGTAAAGTGGTACCTTTTAGCTCACATCGAATTCTCCATCTTCTTCGAACCGCTTATACTCGAGTACTCCGCACCCCCGCAGCCAATCAGGAGAATCTCCTCGATCAACTGCATGTCAATAACAGCACCTTGAATTCCGCTCTCCAATCATTTCGTCAAATCACTCTTGCACTTTGACAAGTCTCGCTCTGGCGCCCTGCACGAGCACAGTGCAGCACGAGCAAATCCACAGCCACAGAAAAAATACTAAGATCCGCTGCCGGGATGGCGACTACGAGTACTTCTTACGTGGAGGAGTACTTTAGTGGAAGGTGGGTACGGGCAATGCGCCGGCACTGCTACAAAGTTTCTCGTACAGGTGATGAGTAACAAGTACCCTACAAGGGATAGGCGATATGGAGCGGGGGTGTCGATATTGGTTTTCGTCAGAATTGGTTGTGCGCTGCCTGTCGGGGAATGTAAACCATCAATTGATTCATGGGGGCTTGAAGGAGAAAGAAAGAAAGAAAGAAAGAAAAGGAAAATTGGTATGTGTATTGATTAACTCTTTTAAAAATTGACCAAGGCAAGAGGAAATACGAGTAGAGATCTCATCAAGATCATGTTTCTCAGGTGTACTAGTACTAGTACTATTGGTGCTGTACAGTACTTGTACAGCAACCTAAGTATCTGGGTACTTGTGAGTAATCTGAATCCTGTTTTGAAGTCATTCGAGCGCCATCTACTTCTTTAGCGAGCAATAGTTTCAGTGATGATAAGTCACTTTGGCGTTGGAAAGCCCAGAATCCTAGCCCTGGATAGCCGGCTCTGCGTGCCAGGTCGCGAATTTTACTCTCCCAGACGGCCCAAGGGATGGAGTGAATTGAGGCTGAAGAGCAAGGAGGTGACTTGTTGCAAGGATTTAGAAGAAGCAACGGAGTGGAACCAAGGATCAGGGGTCTGGTCTGATCTGGTCTGGTGTGAGTTATAACTTCTGTTTTCCGCGATATTTTTAATCCTTCCTTTCTTGCTTTCAGCTCACGTGTGCTAAGTTATGATCGCGAGGGGAGAGGTGAGGGGAGAGGTGAGGGGAACGGGATTCGTGGGGTGGTTGATAACATGTGGCTTGCCCGCTGCGATTGCAATGGCCTCGAAGAGCTGTGGAAAAAGATGAGAGGCGCAATCCGCGGAGAGAGCCTGTACCAGCCAAGGTGGATCAGGTTCACAATTCATAAAAGCGGGTGAGAAAAAAAAGAAAGAATTAGTGAGAAGTTAACGTCACTATACGAGGTGAGACTTCGTTATTGTGTGATATAAACTATCTACCCTGCAGGTTACAAAGGGGTTAGGTTGTGTTTTAATCCAATAACGGTGCAGGATAACTACTAATGAGATAACCCCTACCGATCACAATCAGGCCCACTTCTCAGGCAAACAATAAAACCAGGCTCCCTTTGAAAGTGCGTCGAAGATAGGCACCTCTTTGGCTTCTGGGAATAGATCTCCCACAGGTGGTACCGTAGATTCTTAGGGACAGAACACGGATGCTTCCAGTCCTTCCCTAGGAATAGTAGCACCGTGGGATCCTAGGCGGTGAACTAGAACTTGCGTCGCCCGCTCTGGTTTTGGGCCACTTTGTGGGTGGAGATACCGCTGACTGTGTACAGAACTCCTCGTCGGGGTCTAATCCCTTCGTCTGTATTCAGAACCTCACCGGATTCATACACCAACTGTCTATTACCAAAAGGAAATTATCTTATACCAGAATAGGAAGGTAACATCAGTTATTGCCCCATATCATAATTTAACTAGCTCCTAGAATCCCATCATGCCCTGGTAGAAACAATTGCGACTCGGGCATGCAAGCATTCTAAAGATCAACTGTCTTGAAAAGAGTAGTAAAATTGTTCAAGCAAGTTTGATATTGAGTTCCAACTTGATCACAAGAGTGTATACTGATGGCATAAGGAACTGTGTCACTTTCGAAGTCACAGTCCATCACAAACAAGCACGATTCTGTTCTAGATTGTATATGCTGAATTAAGTTGGACAAGCCACATAAGGAATACTTAATGATAAAGGTGAGGATGGAGTAAAAGTATGTAGTGGAGAAGACAATAGAAAAGAAAATAAAGATAATAAATATTCAGAGCCTGTAGAGGTACAATAGAGAATTAAATGCCACTTGCTAGAGCTCCTATATTGGAGACCCAAGAAGCTTCAATACAAGTACATTAGGAAATATTCTGATGACAGGATATTTACACAGAATGATATGGTCCAGCTGGGGCTAATATACTGAAAAGTGGCTACTACGATGAACACCCCTGGTAGCCAGTGCACTGTTTCTCTAATACAAAGTTCTGAATCTTTACTAGTTTTAAGAAAATACATGGATGTGTATATGGTTGTGTAAATTCATTTATAATAAAACAAAGTTTATCAATCTCGAATCAATCAGCTAGCATAGTATATATTACAATAAACATTTGAGTAGCTTAGGTTATACTTTCATGTTTCACCCCTCAATATGCAATTTATAAGGGTTTAATATAGTAATATTCTAAAAAGCTTCAACCTCTGGCATCTTATTTGAGAGCAGGCCTTCTGAGCTTTATCATATCTGGTATCTATATTTTTATTGATGCAATAATAGCCTACTTTACAGAATACTACTCTTATACTCTTATACTCCATGTCAAACCTCTCTGTCAAGAATATAAGATGGTTATACTCTATTGATATGAATAGGGTAGTTTATATTTATTTACAAAATATGTGTACTGATATGTGAAAGGTGGTCACCTCTACAAATGCAACAAATTTACTTCAATGCATTCAATACTTATTGAACTTCAAGAACACCTTCTAGTAGTCCTAAAAAATATTTATTGAAATATTTGCTGCATTCATTAGTTCAGAAAGTGAAAATCACTAACAAAGTATATTTTTCTTTTTTACACAGATAAATAGCCACTATCAAAAGCTATGTGAAAAATATTTATAAAGTATTTCAAGAACTAAAATTAATTATAATAAAGAACATTGTACTTGCACTCTGATGTATATAGACTGTAACAACAACTTTAGACACCATCTTTTGGGAATATGTATAGTTGCTATGCAACCTGGAAAATGCAATAAAACAAAAGCAAGTGTAAGGTTTCAGGCTAATTTCCGCATCTCACTACCCATATTAGGCAAATAAATTCAATAACCTTAATAATAATAATGTTTACAATAGGCTAAGTTACAAGTTACTTTGATCTCTGTAATATTCTGTATTTTAGCCTAGTTTTTCTCTCACCAATTAGTTTCATCATTTTATTCTTATCTATACTAAAAACCTTCTTAATATTGCTTGTTTTATAGAATTATCCTTTTATTATATGGTTAAAAGTAGGAATGTACTGCTATCCTGGGCATTTTACCAAGAATTATTCAGAATTCGTAAGAGAATGTATTATTGACTATAGGATGCTCTTACATGTCTTGCAATTAGTTATAGAATGATTCAATTGTAACCAGATAAGAATTGCATCTGATTGCTTACAATATATCATACATGTACCTCCAAAATTAGATATTGAACCTAATAGGTATGCTCCAGTTCTAGGTTTGCAAATCCTATTTGATAACGCATTGAGGCTAGGTATATACATTTTATCATAAGAGAAGTGTTACAGCCTAAACTGTTAGTTGACTATGACAATAATAAGGCTAATTAATTCATAATATCAATCCAGGCTAAAGCTGCAAATATTCTCAACTATATGCTTTATAAATGTAGTTTCTACTTTTCTTCAATTTACTTAAAAAAATAGTAATCAAGATATAACCTTTCTCACAGAAATCTGACCTTAGGAATGCAAACTATTAACCTATAAACCTAAATATCAATCATTATAACATTTCACTAAAGCTTAGTTCAGAAGTTAATATTGAGAGGATTCTGTTACTACAATCATATCTCTACATACTAAAATAAGGTTTCTATGGACAATATATTGATTGCTATAAGCCTGAGAGATTTTTTGATTTTTTAATCATCTTATATATTCGCTGGTAATATACAGGAACATGCAGGCAGCACTTGCTATAGTATAAACAAAACATTAATTCTAAATGTGCAAAACAAAAGAAATAACCACACAAGTTTTCCCAAAGTGATAACTATACTGTCACTGCACCCAAAAATGGCCAATGATTCAAAAAGTATAGAATAAAATGAAATGAAAAGAAATCCTAAGCGCAAGGAAGGATATAAGCAGGAAAGAAAAGCCACCCATTCTGAGTCATAGCCGGAGGAGGAGGAGGCAACCGTAGCTAAAACTGTTGGCATAGTAGCAGGGAAGTTTGAGCGCGTGGCATGGATATATGAGGCAAGACATAGTATTATGTCCAAGTCGGCCTAAGGCGGAGAGCCATGGCCCATCGAGGACAGCTGCAGATGTTAATACTGGCGTTCTTGGGACTTGGAAGGGCAGTGGAGAATTGCAGGCTCAAAGGTTTCATCACCTGAGTTGAAGGAAGAAGAGGTGGAATAGCGATCAGCATCGCTCCATGAGGGTTGCACTGCAAGATGACTCTGTGAGTACACTAGTGGTCTATTCTCTCAGCAGTAAAGCAGGCGAGGCCCATAAAGGGATGTGAGCGAAGAGACGGCTTGTACTGGTAGTTAGGTGGGGGTGTGGACAGGAGTGTCCTATCAGTAAGAAGGTCTTATCTGCAGTGTTCTTTGATCAGTATGTAGTAGAGGGCGCTCGAGATTAGTGTAGGGGGCAGATACTTTACCTGGTAGGAGTTAAAATTTATCTGTTTGAGGTTGAAGCCGTCCTGTATAACTTTGACCAAGAGGTAGCAGACCTCATCAATGGGAAGTGGAGCGGGCAGAGTAAAGAGGTTTTAGTTGGTTCCCGGGAGGCAGATATAGTTGGCCCTGAGGCCACGAAGGAGGGTGTGTGAGAGGTCCTCTGCCCTAAAGGTGGAGGAAGATGGAATTGAAGGAGGCAGAGGGGCTGCATCCGGGTCTATCACGGGAGGGAAGCAGGCAAGCTATAGTACAGCCATGCTGCGACGGTGGGGGAGGAGTGAGTTCAGAGGGGGAAGGCAGGTCTCACATGGTAGGATGGATACTGGAGTCGAAGAGAAACAGTTTGTGACCTAACTTTGGACCTTGCTCGAAAAGACTTCCATTTTCCCCATCATGGTGGCGATGAGGATAAGGAGGTCTGCTCCAGAGGTGAGGATGGATAGGAGCTGGCCTATTGCCAGCCTGTGGTTGAGGTAGTGGACTGTGCAGATACCCAGAGGAGAGAGTTGCCTAATGAGACTTAAAGCCTGTTGTGCGAGGGCTAGGCTCTTGAGGAAGTGAGTCAAGGCTTCCAACAAGGTGGCGAACCAGTATCCCAGCTATCGGACTATGGAAGAAGGATGGGAAGACGGCCATCAAGAGAAACAGGAGCCATTGAGCTGGGAGAGGGATCCCATTGAGTACACCAAAGGATAAGTTTGGCTTTTGGGACGGAGAAGGATACTCTGAGTTGGGTGGCCTTCCGGTAAAGGCTAGTATAATAATGTTAAAGAAGTTGTGTATTGCTCGTGTATGACCCGGACCCAACAGTACTAGTAAAATCATCAAAATAGGAAAACATAACCCTCTTAGTGATGGACAAGTAAAGGAGAGATATATAAATTAAAAATAACAAAGTAGACATAGGGGAGCCCTGGGGGGCACCCACTTGAACAGTCAGGAAAATATTAGGGGAGCCCTGCAAGATCAGGTGGCATTTGCAGTAAGTCAACAAAGACCAAACCCAAGCAACTATATAAGGAGATACGCCTTTGGCCCAGAGAAGAAGTGATAAGCAACTAGAGAAAATATTATAGTAGCACCCTTTGATGTCAAGCAAGAACGTAGAGGTCTTTAGGCTTGGACACTGGAGTATGCGGAATTCGTATATGAGAGGAGGGCACACAACACAAGTACAGAGTCCAGAGAGTGAGCTGAATTACTTTGGGTGGATGAGGCCCACAGTGCGGGCCATTAGTGATAGGCGGGTTGCCATTGTCCTTTCTAGAATCTTAGAGATAGTTTCTCGAAGGACAATGACTGGGAAAAAGGAGAGGGAGTTGTGGGGAGATTTACACAGCTTGGAGACGACGATGCGGCTGGCTTTTTTGAGAGAGGTGGGGTGGAACCCATAGGTCAAGAGGGGACTTAGGAGTGTGGTGAGGAAGGTGGGGTTGATGTTGTTGATCCTCTTCCTTATACCATAGGGGCTCAGGTCAAGGGCAGGTGCGATGGTGTTGAAGGAATTGCAGAGGGCAAGGGAGACTACCTGTTTCTTGAGTTGCAGGAAGTCAGCAATGGGTCGCATTATGCACAGTGAGGGTTGGCAGTGTTTTGGATGGAAAAAATAAGGCAACAGGGAGGTATTGACTTCGTTTGGGGTTGTGGCGTTGAGAAAGGAGGAGAACCTGTCAGGGGGGCATCTGGTAGCAATCTGACGGATAGCCTATACTGACTTTGGATTCAAGGAGGTAATGAACAAGTTCTAGTATGATACCTTACCCATTTTTATGGACTTAAAATATGCAAGGCAGGAGGCACAGGCCCAGTCGGAGAGGGTGGTGGAGTGGGACAAACATGATATCTTTTCCTCTCTATTGTAATCTAGGTGGAGTTGTTATAACTCAGCTGTCTACCATGGCTTTGAGCTGGACTAAGGGCGCTTGTTTGGCGTATGTAGGGCAAGGAGCGAGGTGAGGGTACCCAGGTGGCGGTCGAACCAGTGGGTAAATGAGGCTAATGTCGGGAGCGGGGGAGGTGATGGGACTGATAGATCTCTGACAAGTGTAGACATAGTGTGCTAAACAGTTTTGGTCCTGTTCAGGGTGAGGTCTGGTTGGCACAAAAAGGGCCATAAGAGGCTGATAGTGATTGGGACGTGGTCAGAGCCAGTCAGTGGGGGGGTGACACTCCATGAACTAACAGAGAGGGCAAAGGAGGAATTCGCAAAGGTAAGGTGTAAGACACCCAGTCTAGTTGTGCCTTCGAAGCAGAATATAGTAAATATACCTTGGGTGTTTAGTAGTGAATAGCCTAGCTCAGAGGCCAGGTTAATATAGGTGAAAGATAAGTTAAATTCAGAGTTTGAGAGGACTTGTAGGGGGTCAGTAAGTGGATGGTGGAGGTTCAGATCCCCAAGCAGTAGAGTAGGGAAGGCATATTCCCTATAGAAGGAGGGTGGGGTGATTGTGCGGAGGTGGGTGGGGGCCCAGTGGTGGAGTATGCATTGTGAACACAAAAGACCCTATAAGCCGAATTAAAAAGGCTAGAGGGGGATCGAACATCAATTGCCATAAAATCCCTCCAGTCAACAAATACTGCTAGCAATGGAAAAACTTTTAAGAAATCAATGAGAGCATAAAAGGCAACCCAAGTTTTTGCAGCATTAGCAGTAAGTGGAGTGAACGATTTATAAGAGGAAAATATTGCTAGCAGCCATTTAAAAGACTGGTGGATCTTGCTAGGCTACTAAGTGATAAAGGGTGGGCATAGACTAAAGGCTATGGATCAAGGAAAGAAATACATTCCAGCTCCCAAGCAAGTTATGCGGAATAAGGGTGAGTATAGTGCCTGGCGCATGCATCAAGGATGAGGGGTCCAGTGCCAGACTCATTGGCAGGGGAAGTCCGATAGGCTATGATGTGGCAGGGAGCTGTAGAGCCATGTGGGAACTGGTGCAACAGACTTAGGGCCAGGGTCAGCAGGGGCGCAACTCACTGGGACGGGTTGTTGGGAGGTAGTAAGATCTATGGCGGCATTGGTAGGAGATTAAGTCCTGGGTGGGTCAGGTAGTGTGAGTGCATCGTGCTCCATGTCGTGATCAGGTACTTGGGCATCCAAGGGCCCAGAGGGGTGTCATCATCGGTGGGGGTAAGGGGTGTGTTGGGCAGGAACGGTCTATGGCTGGATGTGTTCCTGCACAACTAGAACACACGAGGGGGGAGGTAGGACAGCACCCAGCAAACAACTAGCTATTTTCACATTTATGGCATTAGGGATTGGTGCAGCAGTGAGCCGCAAGCGTATATGCCAGGAAGCAAAGGGGGCAAGGGAGGATGGTGGTTTTGCACATGGTTGAGGGGTAGCTGTAGAGCCAGAAATTCCAGCATTGTATTAATCTACCAGAGGAGAGTCTTTTGCACTGTGCATTGTCAGGAGAAGAGGCAGATGGTATACCCTAGCCAATTGACATCGTTAGAGCAACTAGGACCACTACGGATGTAGTGGTATTTGTAGCAAAGATATCAAGGTCGGTTTGGAGGAGGCGTGCTGAGAAGATTGCTAGGTTAGATGCATTGCGGACTAACTCCGAGAGGGTAGGGAGGAGGTCAGCTTGGTCCTCTGGGAGGTAGGCCATAGGGAGGCTATGGATAGCCAGTTGGACCTCATATCAGGAGAGGCAGATGGGGCAGTAAGAGTTGTTTCCTACAGGGAAAGCTTGGTCAAGATGGTTAGTCATGGCTTCATAGTAGGGTGAGTACGCAGTAGAGGAAGTATGGGGGTCTGTGACCAGGAGGGTGTGTGAGACTTTAAGATTGACTCATGCGGAAAAGGAGAGAGGGAAGGGGCAGTTGGCTTGCCAGAAGACTACACCCATTATGTCTGGGGTGGTGGCCGCCATTCAGTCAGCCTCTCGTGAGGTATGGGAGAGGTGTAAGGGGTGAAGAATCTGTGCTCAGTGGAGGGCAACGGTGCCAGCACTGGTGACTGAGGGCTGCTGTCGTTGGATCCTGCCACATGTGCCACTATACCGTGTTTCTTTTATTTACTTTTGGCGTTGGGTGCATAGGCGGAGCTGGCTGTGACTGCAGCATAGGACTTGTTGGCAGGGTGGGAATGAGTATGGGCAGGTTGGGTGTTGAGAATGAAGGGGGTGAGCGAAACTTGGTTAGGAGGGGTATTTGCCAGGCCTGTACTATTGTGCTTCCCTGGAGCGTGGGTGGCAGACAGCGTAAGCAGTAGGGTTACCATACCACTATTTTTTAAAAGTGTCATAGCAGGGGGAGGTCGGGGTCAGGTCCTTGATCTGCTTCATAGGCAGATTGAGGTTCAATGCTAGGGAGAGACCTAGGTCGAGCTGGAGGGGGGCGAGGTGGGACTGGGGGAAGAGGATGGGACTGTCTGGGAGTGGGTTGTGCCATGATACGAAGGGAGAGGTCTCTCACTATAGCCTCTAATGCTGTAATAGTAGAGTGGCTGTAGTAGAGCGAGGTGCAGGCACAGAGATAGTGGAGCAGATCTTATCCAGACACATGGTTAGTGCTGCAGGTTGGCTAACAGCCCCATTGATTCCAGAGAGAGCTGTGCTCAGGTATAGGATGATGGTTGCCTCCCCATCGGAAAGGTTGTTGAAGATGGAGTGGTCAAAAGTGGGAGGAACTCTGGGGAGAGGCTGAACTGGGTAACTATAGTATTTAGGAGGTTCGGTGTAGTGATCAGGTGATTAGGGAGGGGCCAAGGGGTTTTGGTGAGAGAGGAGTGGGCTGAGGAGGGGGCTGTGCAATGCTGGGTGCACGAGGCTGACCTGCAGTGGCTAGCGGAAGTGGTATCTATAACTGTTACACAAGGAGTCAGGCTGTATCAGTAAAGAGTGAAGTTTAAGTGAGGATCAACATTTGCTGTCTCGTGGCTGTTGCCACTTAAAAAGTGAAGTTTTGATCTGGTAAAAAGCCCAAGAATTTCAAGCTGGGGGAAAAGAGACGGCCTGGAGCGTGCCATAAGCCTGTGACTAGTTAAATATTATTTAGATATTACATGTGAGAGAAATAACTATTTAAATCAGAAATATAGATATTTTAGTAATTACTATAATCTTGATCCTAAGTAAAACTTACTAGAAAATTATAAGATAGAGTAAGAACAAACATGATTTTACCTTTATTTTAATTTTATTTTGTCATTACTCCCAACTTCTCTCATATTCAAGGTACAAAATCTATATTTAAATCTAACTATTGTAGTAAATAAACCGCTACTTGTATACTTTTGAAGGATGATTACAGAAATTGACAATAAATTAGGAAATCTGATATAGGATTGTTCTGGAATTGTTAGAAGCCTACTTGGCTGATAGTAGAAGAGAGTACCAGTTGTCCTGATCAGTATTGACAAATATGTCCAGATAGCCATTTTGGACCTTATTGACTCTTTGTCTTTAGTTTGCACTTAGAGGGTAGTATGCTGTAGACATTTGCCTTTTGATGTCTATAGTGTTGCACAAGTACCATCAAAATTCTGTAGCAAAATATGGGTCCATATCCAGAATGATTTCAGTTGGTATGCATAAAGCTTCCATATTCCTTGAATGAATTTATTCACAATACCTTTTCCAGTTATTTTTCTTTTAAGCTGATAATATGTACCATTTTGGTTAATAGGTCAACTACTGCCATTATCTGATTGTATTCTCCTAATGTAGGTAGTTGTATAATATAATCTACCAAAGTAGACACATATGCTGTAAATCTTACAACAAATAAATATAAGAGGTCAAATTGATTATTAAGAATTTGGTACAGAGTTGCATATAGTCTTGAACCCAAGGTGTAATTCCCTCTTAATAACGGTCTCTTATAATAATTACTAAAGTTTTTATTGACTAAAGTATCTTGCTATTTTAATTTCAAGAATTCTTTTGGTTATGACAATTTGCGTAGTTTTTAATTTAAAAGAATCTATAGATATTCCTTATGGAGAAGCAGTCCTATTGTTAAGGTTAGTTGATTTAGCATTTACTTAGTGTTATCCAATACTTGCAGTCTTTCCAGTTCCTGTTTCTTTTGTAACTATTCTTGATCCTTATATACCTTCACCATTACCCTTGTTAAGAACTTGTTATCAAATTGCTTTAAACTGGACTTAGTGAGTATTGTATGCTAGATATATTATCAAATGGGCTAGAATTTCTTTACTACTTGCATATCTCCTAGATACAGTGCCCTACTTGGTCAATAGTATATCTCCTTGGACAAGGTAGATACTCTTCCCCAGGTTATATTCTTTGGTCTGTAAGATACAGTATATATAAACTAAATCCCCTGTTATTTAAAAATTAATAGTGGAAAACCCTTTTAAATTATCTGCAATTTTCAAAATTGTCTATATACTGTCAGCATAATATCAAATAATATATACTAGATATTCTACCTAGAAGTTGTAATTTTTCATATTATTCCCTAGATTAAATAATGCTTATTTTAGTAGCAAAGAATTATTAGATAATAAAAGATATTCTCTTTTTATTAGTATATTATTAATATTTTCTACTAATAGTATAATATTATATTCATATATTTTTCCCTTTATAAAGTAGTATAAGGTATAAGAACAGTATATACTTTCTTTAACCCTGGGAATATGTGATATGAAGGATTTATTACTGGTACTCAGAGAACTGCTCAATGATCCTGAATCTCATTGTCTCCTATTGGTATTACACAAGGCTCAAGTTTACTTATAGTCTCAACAAAGTTCTTATTTTTAAAAGATGAAATTGGAAATTATACATACGGAATATACTGTATTAGATATCAGATATTAGCTAGAATGAGACAGTTGATAAAATACACCCTTAGTGGAGGAGTAAGGGTGCATCTGGTTATCACCACTCTTGCATAGTTTGTTAATCTCAAAAGACAATTAGCAGCTAGAAAATAGAGTTATTCTAAGATAGCATACTAGATATGAAAATAATTCATAGTAAAGTGTTAGGTAATTACAAACAATTGCCATGATACTTACTTAAAAGTATTAGGAACATAGTTACCTTATTTTTTTATTTTAACTTTAACTGGTTCAAATACAATAGCTATTTGAGTTCTAATTTTATTGATTAAGGTTGACAATCATTAAGCGAAGAAAATAAAAGGGATAAAGAAGATAGTGGAGACCTTACTGTCGAGCCTGTATAGGCAAGTAGTAGCTGACAAAAGAGCAGACAATGATTATAAAAAAAAGCCTAGACTGCAGCAAAGGAAGCACTCAAAGAACTTCATGACCTCAATGAGGAAGCCAGTCAACTAAAGACAAAATTGTTAAATATATATTACCAGAATCCTAAACAAACCTATCTTAAAGTTGAAAAAGGCATTAATATATTGGAAATCCAAACAGTTGAAGGAAGGTAATAATATTTTGTAATACTCTTACAAAACAGTTGCTATAGCTTACCGAATCTCAGTCCACCAAGGGGCTTTAAGGGAGTTGGCGAGTAACCATCTCATGGACCTCCATAAGTGACTTGGGAAATAGTGGTACTTTAAATAGGAAAGTATGGTGCTTGGCGACTATAATGTCCACCAAGGCCGTTGCATCATGAAACACTCAACCCTCTGAGAAACTAGAACATTGGTGTAGAAGTAGTGATTTTTCATGATCGGATGCTAGGCTCCTTGTGGAAGATTTGTTATGTTAGAATTTTCAATCCACCTATGAAACCACCGGACGACTCTTCCACCAACCTTATGATCACTATCAATGCCTGTCCCTCCAACAGCCCAACAGCTCCATATACCGGCTCCACCAACCCCTTGAGCAGCTCTATACTCTGGTTGCACCAGCTTCTCAGCTGCTCTATATACCTACCCCTCCACCAGCTCCCCGGCCGCCTCCCACCTCCAATTCCATGCCTGCTCTGCCTCCAGCACCTGGGCTGGCTCTGACCTAGACTCCCGACCCTGCTTCTCCTCCAGCTTCCTCACCTCCTCTCACGTACAATCTCACTTCTGCTTCTCCCACAACTCCAGGGCCTCCTCTCACCTGTGATTCCAGGCCTGTGTCCCCACTGGTTAATAAGTCAACCCTGCGAAGTCGGGCAAGAAGGGGGCGTATTCGACAGGCTAATTTGTCTTCAGCTAGCAATAGCTTCCCCTCTTTACCTCTCATCCCCACTAGAGGCAAGTCAGGTATTCCTCTTACTTGAATGAGTATTAATATTTAAATAGTTCCAGCCAGCACTCTTAGATTTCGAAAATTCCGCCAGCGCGCACAAGCTGCCAAAGCCCTTCTCCTACCCACTTATCCACCCATCGTCAATCCCGAAAATCCAGTAAGCCTACTATCTGTAGAGGAGGCTGCAGAGTTTGAACAAACCCAGGTTCAAGCAGCTTGTACAGCATGGCCCCGTCGCTCTGGTGGAAATAATCTACTATGCAAAAGAAGGTTGCAAATATTACAATCAGCTTTGAAAGCAATTGTAAAAATTGTAAAACAAGGAAACTATAAGCCCAAGGTTCATAGTCTTCATTATGCCAGGTATTATCATGTATATTTATTTCTCAAACTACAGGTTCAACAAGAGCAAAGGGCCCTGCGTGGACCAGGTTTGTTTACAGCAATATCAGCTTCCTTGTAGACGCGTAAGGGCTTGACCAAGAGAGTTGCTGATGGAGGACGATGGGGAGAGAGAATATACTGTCGTATTTTACGACAAGAGGTTTCCTGGATTAAGAAGAGGTTTATTGAGTAGCCAAAGTAGGGCCAGCACCAGAAGATACTGGCCATGCTTGAAGATCCAGAAACTATTCTAGCGGTATGTACATACATTAATTCAGTTGGAGACAGTAAGTTTTATTCTTAACACATTACTCATTTCATTAATAAAATAACCTTGTACGAATATATATTAAATAGAGTTAAATGCAGATGGACTTGCATAAGCAGTAACAAAATACTGGGAAGCAAACAATGATGAGATTAGGAACTGGTTAAGGGCCAATCGCACTAGACATGTGGCCCAAGCATGCTCGCCTTCCACTTCCTCTCGCTTGCTACGCAAACCAGGATTCAAGTGGAAAGAATACCGCAAAGCTGTTTACAATGATGGCCATGAATGACAAGATGTTAAGGATTATCCCCAGAATTACTTCCTTCCTCTCCTTGATTCATATCCTGAGCGCCTACTCTGCTGGGACGAGAATTTGAATGAATTACCAACTTAACAACTACGATCAAGGGAGGAACAACCACTGGTATTGGTCACTCAGGATGAATGTACCTTCAATTCCAATGATGGTACATATTACCTTTGGGTTCATGAGCAGCATAAGCCTTTACGCAAGAAAGGCAGAGACAAGACTCTTCATGTGTCACACTTTTTAACCCTAATTGGTCGTCTGGGCAGTGGACAAGCTTCTGTAATCATACCATGTAGAGGAGATGTATGGTGGACAGGAGATCGCCTTTTAGAAAAGGTGATTTTTAAGGCTATACCTGCATTTGAGGCAGAGTTCTCCGGATGCCAGGCCTTATTCACATTCGATAACTCTCGCAACCATCTCAAATATGCTGAGGATGCATTAAGAGTATCAGAAATGAATTTGGAGCCAGGAGGACAAAATAAAAATGTTATGCAAGATACATGTATCATTAAAGCAAGAGAACATGGTGGTGGCTATACTCAATCAATCAAGCTTCCCAGTGGAATCCAAAAGGGCTCAGATTAGTCCTAACTGAACGTGGACTCTGGCCAAATAGTAATCCTAATTTTCGCGCTCAATGATCTATCCCAACCAAAACTGGAAAAGGATTTAAGCCTAATCCTCTTTGTCTTCAAGGTGGAACCTGCTGTGCTCGTGTACTATTAGCTGCTCAACAAAATTTCAAAGCACAAAAGTCTCAATTACAAGAAGCGATTGAGGCTGCGGGACATCTGGTTAATTTTTACCCTGCCTTTCATTGTTAAATAAACTTCATTGAATATTACTGCGGTGCTGCGAAGTGGTATACGAGAAAGAATTGTGTGTATGATTTTGAATCATTACAAAAATTGGGTTCCGGAGGCCTTAGCCACCATTGCATCAGAATTAATCTGGAAATATCATGCTCATACTGTACATATCAAGGAAGCCTATCACAGCAATGTTATTTATGCCTCATCTGAGTATGAAAAACTTGTAGATACAAAGTACAAGTCTCATCGGCATGTTTCTGACCTTGAGTTTCAGTAACCCTTGTATGTAAATATACTTTTCACTTTCTCTTTGCTATATTTAAAAAAAAACCATTCTCCTCTCTAAACATTACCTTAGTTCCTGAAATAATTTTGAATATCTACACTGCCTAGTAAATAGGAGTAAAACTAGAGAAAAAAGTAAGAATTTGGTGTGAATTGAACAGAGGCAATTAAGCATTTAGGATTATTGAGGTATAGACGTACTTTCTCAAAGGGTTGAGCGTTTCATGATGCAATAGCCTTGGTGGACGTTATAGTTGCAAAGCACCAGACTTAGGTACATAGTAAGGCAGGGTAACCAGCAATAAGGGTTAGACTGGGTAACTCACTACGGGAGCTAGGCTGGTTAACTGGAAAGGCCAGGTAACTTGAAGCACCTATGAAAACTTGATAAGCAGAGTTGGGCCCGTGAAGCATACTGCATTCTTGTAACCAGTTGATTTATGATGATGGAATCCAGGGTAAACTATAGACAGGATACAGGGGACTGTACAGTAATATTTGTGTAGGTTATGAGGACTTCTGAATGGATTACAGCCATCAATAGATCAAGTCACCCTACCTTAGGCATTACGTATAGGATCTGTGAAACTCTAGGTACACTGCCTTTAACGTTATACAACACACAAAATATCATAAAAGCTACCAGAGCTTCTTTTGAAGCATGTTGGTAAACCAGCATTGGGATAGGTGGCAAAGTGTGAAAGTTGGTAAAAGGCTAACGAAACTGGGCGGCTGGAAGAGGCTATGTAACACTGTATATGTCGCTATTATCCAGTGGGGAAATCATGTTAACAGGGTATAAAAGGGGTTATGTGATGGCCAACCCAGGCATGTAGTCATTATTGATACCAGAGGGCGCCGCTGGGTTACTCTAACTAACTAAATCCCTATAGGAGGGGTGGGAGCCATTTGGCAAGGTCATCTGTGCTTCCAGGAGAAATAGATGTATGTCCAGATAATCCTACCCTGTAAAAGAGGTTATAGCCTAGGACCTACACCATTATCGAGAGTTGTTAAAGGATTCTGACGGCATTCCTTCTTATCATAGTTGAGGTAGTTAACCTACTATTGGCCATGGATAGCACCCTTTTACCCAACACAGTATTGCAAGTCGCCAGGGGAGCTAAGTAGTAACTAGAATAGCTGCCGATTGGCCCTGTTGACCAGGTTGACTACAACACTTGCATTGAGAGAATCGCTACAGGGCAACTGAGTCTTAACTAAGATATTGGGTTCTATGTCGACTTCACAGTAGCACAGTGACCAGACTTCGATCTGAAATGGGTTTCTCTCCTGCAGATTTAAATGAGATGCATTGCAGAAAACTAATTCAATTGGTGGCCTCTCCTTATCCGTGCGATCCGCAGCCCTCTGAAGTTGACCTTAAGGAAGTTCGGCATTGATAAGCCCCCAGTGAAGAATGGTACTCTTTTACAGTGAGAGTAGGAAAGGGTGTCGATGGCCTTTCTGAATCTACTTCTATAAACGTAATCAGCACTCTACTTTGAGGCAAAACTATCTTCTTGTGAAGAACTAGGATTGATTGAAGCTTCGCCATAACGATATCAAGTTTTACCGCTTGATTCAGCATTTTTTCTTTACCTTCAGTGAACTTTGCTTTGAGTCTTTTAGTGCGGTCACAATCTTATGATCCATCATCTTCCAGTGTGTCCCCATTACATATTTACACAGTAAGATAAACCAAGTCAGGCTTTGGATGGGATGATATGCAGGCAATACCAAAAGCACCAGAACAAATATGTGAGTGTTAACTTAAAGCTCAGACAGAGGCAGCAAGATTCTGTACCTGAGGGCTGATGCATTACAAAATATTATATCAGCTATGAGTAAACCTTCCAGCAGCTGCAGAATATGCACTTACCACAAACCTCTCTTTCCTATCTAGAATGTATTCGCAAACTAGTATTACCTATATTATTACCATTTAGTTAGCAGATATTTAACCATTTTATTAATCAGTACTAGTGAAAGGGTTTTAGAAGGAAGAGAGGCAGATGTGCCTACCATTATAGAAGATATGGAAAGAGCAGAAAGGTAAAAAGAGAAGAAGAGAAGAAGAGGAAGCAACCCTGATCCTGAATAAGGACCTTTGCATAAGAGGTGTAAGAGTCTGTGAAATTGGATAAGGAGTAGGAAGGAAGGGAAAAAGAGGAAGAATAGATCCTTTGAATCAAAGAAGTGAAGAGGACGATGAAAGAGAGGAAGAGATAGTACATGTAGGAAAGAAGATACAAGATACATTACAGACAACAGGATGGGTAATTGTGTAGGCCCTTAATCGTTTAGGAGCTATTGCCCAAAGTGTGAAGTGATCAAAGATGGAGCAGGCAGTACAAAGACGACAGCAAGACCATTCTTCAACCCTACCTGTTGATTATTTAGTAAAAGCTTTTATTGTCATAGAAAATGAGGTTAAGGCCTCAATGGTTATTGCTTTAGAGTTGGTGAGCCAGAGGATCTATAATTAAAAGATGCAATTAATAAGTTATAAGTTTTTATTTATTTATTTATTTCTTCTTATAAGTTTGTTTATTCTACATCAAGTTTTAACAGTAAAGTCAACCACTGACGACCCCATTAGGGTGTGGTAGAAGGACTTTCAAGGGTCTGGGACTGTGTAATATAGTCTGTCCTCCTAGTGTCCCAGAGACGGACAGACTGCGCTATACCAAAACTGAATTCAAGTCCTTTTTGTTATATATTTTTACAAGTAAAAATATATAATATATTGAACCTGTTTTATCTACTTATATGTAGTTGATAATCAAACCACTATTGTTCTGTAAGCCAATTATAAAAACCTTCATTCCCATATCATCCAAGGCAGGCTTAATTCTCCAATTATCAATTGACAATTGGTCACCAGTATGTATATTCTCCCTCCTCCATATACAGGTTTATATATTATTATTATACTCCCAAATCCAACATTCCTCCACTCAATTTCTTTCAAAGAAGAAGTTGTGCAGGGCATGAAGGGTGAATATTAGTTTAACTTTTGATGTGACAGGGTATTACTTTGGGTTTATCAAAAGCAGGAATCTAACTTTTTTTCTTTAATATACTGAAAATACTTTCAATGCAGCTTGGTGTTTGGGTATGGCGTAAGTTGAATAATTCTTCCTTAATTTTAGGTCTTATATTGTATATTAATATATAATTGCTTATTTGAGTAAATATGATTTCAATTATGTAGAAGTATGTATATAAGAACAGGATATAAACCATTAATTATAAAATAATATATCGTGACTTAGAAAGAGCCTTTTCACCTATATGATAACTAATTCCATCATAGAATATTAAAAAGCCCCTCTTTTATATATATCTTGCATCTACTAAAATGTATGTTCTCTCAGTTACTTCTGATCTATTATGTAATGCCCATTGTAGTACACATCCATCATAGTCACAACCTGGCTATGCGGGAATAATATTGGAGAAGTATAGCGCGAAGTGTAACAGGTATTGGTTACAATTGTTGAGGAAGATAAGATAACGGACACCAGCAGGGCGAGTAAGTGGTCAGTAGATTAATGATTGGATTCAAATCTCATTTGATACTTAGTTTATTTTATGTTGAGTTTCATATATCAGGCAAATACCGGATATGTTTTATGATTAGTTTCAAGTATCTGTTGATACTAGAAATGTTTTATAAAATGTTTCAAGGGACAGTTAGGGTCATTGATATATTATTTTATATATAAGGCTTTGAATAAGGTAGCAAGTGTGTTTGAAGACTGCTACCCTCCAGGACTTAGAGGAAACAGACTTCAACAGAAAGAGTTTTCAATATACCTGGTTGAGCAGTTACTGCTTTTCTGTTCGCACGAAACCATAGCCTGTAAGTTTAGAACTTAGCAAGGCTTAAGATATAGTAAGCAACAGCTTTTAAACAACCTAGCCAGCTCTTGATTAGTAAGACTGACCTAAAGTCATAACAGTTTGTGATGTGAGGAACTCTTATTACACCTTAGGTGGAGGCATTCCTCAAGGTGGCTGAAACACCCAAGGAAGTATTACATTTTTTCAAATTCAATAAGGAGTTGAGTTAGAAGCAGGCAGTGGTTAGGAAATCACAAACTTGCAAGGAGTTGCATAGGAGAGGTGACAAGTGACTTCAGAGGAAGTCAGGTAAGTACATTTTGCGACAGGAACTTCTTAATAAGAAACGCAGTCAGAGCACCTAAGTCAAACAATCAAAGGGATGCAACTTCGTGGTAGATGAAGCAGGAAAAGAGTTTGCCTGAGACCAAGTAAAGCAATTGAAAGCGGAATAAGCCTAAGAACTATCCTTATAGAAAGCAGGAACTCTAAGAGAGTTCCTCAGTATGCCAAAGTAATTGAAGTGGAAGCACCCTTCAGCACCAAAGGACGATTCAAGCAACTCAGAGAGCGAATAGAGATCCAATAGCTCTAGTGATTCGGACAACATGACAACTCTAAGGCCTTGTAATACGCTTATGGCTAAAGAGCCACCACCACCAACTACAGCTAAGCTTAGCATCAAGGTTCCTATACCAATGAAGTTCACTGGTGATGGAGAGGACCTTAAGCCAGAAGTGTTCAATGGGTGGTACTAGTCGTCCAGTAACACCTATGTATATATGAAGTCAATTCCTAGACACACAGAACAGGAAACTATTGGATACTGTACACGGAAGAGAGAGCTCAGGAAGCAGCATTCCAAGTGGCAGAAAAATATGATAAAGACTCGACCAGGAAATAGCTAATTGAGTGGTTAAGAGAATGATTCAAATTATCCAGACAGTAGGAGGACCATTACAAGAGATTTGACTAAATCGAGAAAGTTAAGAACGTCAAGACTCAGCGTATCACCACTGTGGCCAAAGACTTGTTGTAATACAGAGAACGATTACCTGAAGGCACCATTTCAGAAAATTCTTTCATCTAGAGGTTGTTCCAATACATGCTTGCTAGACAAAGGCAAGATGTAGAAACATACTATGATTCTAGCAAAACGATCCAGACTACGATAGTCTATGCTGAAAGAGTTGATGCACTTAGCTACAATACTTGAGTCTTGTTTAAATTATGAGTATTAGCACAGATTTATAGCAGGAGTACGAAAATACAACACAGTATTAAGAGTCTACTATGTACACGCAAGTGTGAGGAGTATTGTAGTATAAAGGTAGATTGGTAGTAGTTCTTGTCCTTAATTAACTAAAACAAAGTAGGCGGCAACCAGCTATTTATACAGGTGCGTATCCTCCTTGTACTCAGTAACAAAATAGGGAAAACAATGTAAGAAACATAAGTGCAAACATGTTAGAACCTGAAAAATTTCCAAGGAAATCCCAAAAGTAAGCGTAATCTGAAGTGGTGTGCGCGAAATAAACGGAAAGATAACATATGATACATGACCGGTAAAAGGTTACTATACATTGAAAGATAACCGCGAAATCAAGCTCATAACATCAGAAATATATGCATTAATCCTCAAACCTTATCATGATATATAACTGAGAATATCATATACCCTAGCTGTGGTAATGTCGGTAGTTTTCCTGAGTAAACTAGAAATAACCAAGCTGCGACATAAACAATATTACCGTAGGAAATATAGATATGAAACGAATTGAAGATTTTCAATAAGTCTCTAGAAAGGATCAGCGGAAGGAACAATACAAGGAATACAACTTCAAGACTTACAATACACCACAATGGAAACGAAAGCAATCAAGCACGATGAAGACTTAGTGAGAAAAGGGAGCATACTTTACCTGCAGCTATAAAGGACATATGACAAAGGATTGTCTAAGCAAATGCTACAAAGGCTAGGAAAGGACACACAAGAAGGAAACACCATTGTATCGAGTTTAAGAAGGTATTGGCAAAGTAAAGTATATGTTAACACCATTGAAGTTGAGACTAATACAGCAAAACAGAATACACTACCCCAAGGTGACCGGAGTCACCAAACATTAGAAGGAACAATCCCAATTAATTGCAAACAAGTGAGAGCCTGTTTCATACAAGAATAATGGGAACAGACCTAGTGAATGCTAACTTTGTTACTATACAGGAAATACCATGTACCGAAATGGCAACTCCTGCAACCACTCATAAGGGTATGAAAGGGTCACGATCTGAATCCCTGAATGAATGCAAAGTCAGTGTTGAGATTGGGAAGATGATGATATCTGGATTCAAAATAATTGTTGGGAACTTAGCCAAATACAATGACTTGATTGGAATGTCATTCCTATCACGAGATAAAGCATCAGTAAACTGTGGAAAACTGAGGATTCACTTTCCGGACTATAAGAGATGGGTTAACTGCAGTCCAATAAGTGCCACAATTCAAGCAGCTGTAATGAGCACAGAAGAGATAATGTAACCATACCTTATCTTATTCCCAGATCCAATTTAGAAAGGTTACCATGCTTAAGGAGGATCAACTACCAAATTAGATTTAAGGACCTCGAGGATGTGAAGATATTGGCAACATACTCAGTACCCGAGAAGTACATGATCCTATTCAAATTATGGCTATACCAGAAAGAGTAAAATGGAGTCATTGAACGAGAAGAAGTGCCTGGAGTAGCACCTATATTTGTATCAGTCAAGGGGCAGATTTGATTACACAATCAGATTTCTAGTTGACCTGCTGGCGAGAAATGACACTACTCCGAAGGATGATGAACCTATTTCTCACTTAAGAAAAATACTGAATGCAATAGGACAGGCCCGTAATATTAGTAAGATCGACCCAAGTGATGCCGATTTCCAAACCAGGATTTACCCTGACTATGTCAAATATAACAGTAACAAAACACCCTTTGGATGTCTAGTAAGTAAAGTGATACTACAAGGAGATATGAATGTACCAGGAAGATTGATGATGGTGGTGTTGGGCTGACTAGCCAACTACCTAGGAGAAAATGTATGGGTGTATATTGACGATATATTCATCTTTTCCAATAAGAAGTCTAACTACTTGAAACACCTTAAAGCGGTCTGTGACACATTGGAAAAAGCGGAGTTCTTTGTGAGCAGAAAGAAGTCAGCCTTCTTTGCTCAAGAATTACAATTATTAGGCCATGTCATTGATAACAAGGGACTTAGAGCATCCTCGGGGAAGATCTGGAAGATTGAGGAAAGGGAAACACCTAACAATAAGAAGCAACTTCAGGAGTTCCTAGGATTGGTAAACTACATTAGCCAATTCCTACTGCATATTGCCACTATCATAGAACCCTTAACAGACATTACTGAAAATGAGCAATTTGTTTGGACACCAACACATGATCAATGCATCGAGAATGTGTAGGAGATTGCCAAACAGAACCAGGTCATGAGACCAATCAAACAGACCTCAGAACAGAAGATATGGCGCCTCACGGATGCATCTGACTCAGGAATAGGGACTAGGGTTGGACAAGGAGACATACTTGAAACAGTGAGGCCTGCAGCCCTGCACAGCAGGATATTGACCCACTCATAGATGAATTATTGGACTACCGACCAGGAGGCACTTGCGATTATGGACACTTTAACCTCCTTTGATCATATTCTTGCACAGTATCAATTTTTGATCATAACTGACTTCCAGCTATTGGTGTACCTGAAAACAGTCAAGAACACCTTACGCTAGCAGTTGAGGTGCCAAACCCACTAGGGGATATATGAGGCAAAGATATGTTATAGGCCTCGGAAGGAAAACTATTAAGCTAAAGCTCTTTCCTGCCTTCATCAACAATTTGATCCAGAACCAAACTACACTCAAGATCCTACCTATGCCTAAGAATCAACCCCTTCCAACATACATTTTATATCTTCAAATATAATACGCTTTGAACTACTTCCTGTTGAAGATCCACTTTCATTGTACAATTCTGATTACTCTATCAGAAACAGAAATGATTCAGAAGATTGAGTCAACTTAGAAATTAGCGTCAATGAAAGAAACCATGCAGCTATGCAGCGGAGTGCTTGCTATGATCGGCAATGCACTATCCATGTGGATGAAAAATTTGGAGACAATATAGTTCTCACTGAACTAGTCTCTACCTACGAAGAAATAAATAGTATGTTGATACGCCCATTGCCAGTACTAGGCCTGAGCGAACTCAGAAAATATCTGAATCAGGAACTGGGAAACATTTGTTCATAATATCAGGTCTAAGAAAGTTCTTAGCAACAACCAGAGAAGGTGCCTCAGCGGCCCCTCTACTCCAATGAGGCACCTAGCCAACTAAGGCATATACCAGCTATCGAGCCACCCATCCTCACTCACTAACAGCATCACCTTTATTGGCTCTAGGAGGATGAGAAGGAGGGAGTAATAAGGCTGGAGTGAGTACTCTATGAACGCGATACTGCAGAAGTCGTAGCATAGATGAGTACCCAAAGGGGAATATAGAATGTTGAACCTTATCAGTACTATAACCTCTACAAACAACCTTCAGATGCAATTAATACTGGAAGAGGTGTCAAGATATCCTACTAGAGGAGCGGTATTGGACTGATGTATGCCATGACCAGGGGTGGTTAGGATTGCCTATACAGACTTAAGTGACATGCAGTGAATGGAATTAGACTCAGAGAGATTGTCATTGATAAGATTGACAACTGAGGACTTTACAGCGCAGATAGAAACCTAAACTATACTCCAGAATACCTATTCTGGCCCAAGGTGAGGAAGGAGATTCGAGACCATGTTCACCTATGTTGTATGTGTTAAAGGAATATGGAACGCAATAAGCTACCAGTGAGACTGGCACTGACCATGCTCGTAGCTGCTGAGATATTCACCTCCTAAGCTATTGCCTTTGTAGGACCATTCAAAAAGTCTGGAAACAACAAGTACGATATTCTACTGGTAGTTACTGATAGGCCAGTTGGACTCACTTGGTTTATTCCTACTCATTCAAACTGTCAGGCAAATGAAACACTCACCTTCCTCTGGGACTATGTTTTTATTCAATATGGAGAACCCTCTTCGAATTTCAGCAAGGTTGACCCACGGTTTACCTCACGATTCTGGGCCCAAAGCATAAAGTACTTTAGCTTCTAGCACTTGAAGGGACTGCCTGGAAACCACGAGACCAATAGTCAGGTTAAGAGAACAATTAGAAAACTCAAGACAACTTGGAGGTATGTTGTCAACAAGTGTTAGAACAACTAGTTACTTACACTCCCAAAATTAGTAACTTAGGAGATTGCAGGGCACTCTGATATCCAGAATATATTTCCTTACAAAGCAGGGTATGGCTAGAGCAACCAATGCTGTCGACTATGAGAGTCAGCAATGTCCCAGTGCGGGTCTCCGACCACATCAAGAACAGACATTCAGAATTATGAAACGAGGTCTACCAATCTGACAAGATGGCAAGAATTAGGAGTATCAGGATAGCAGTAAGGAGAAGGAAAACCCACAAATCCATTGATATACGCGAACGATTATTGGTTGGAGTAGACCACATTGCTACAGAATCTGGTAGAAGTAACAAGTGGGAACCAAGACGGCAAAGACCTTTTCAGGTCTTGGAATATAATTCCTATATACAGAAATACAAGGTCAAGATGGACACTATAATCTACCTGGGCAAGGAAAGAGTGTTCCATTGCTATACCATTAATATATTCATAGAGAACAATGACAATAATTTCCCTGGCAGGGCCTATATGAAACCAGTACCAATACTGGTGGAAGAAAACTGGAATGGGAAGTTGAATAAGTATTGGATCACTCCTGGCACTAAGGACAAGACCAGTTCCATGTTAAGTAGAAAGGGTATGCAGATTACGAGAATGACTGGGAGCCTATTGAAGAATTAGAGAATCTTATTAACCTTGTGCAGGAATGGTGGACAGATAACTGTCAAGGTGACAAGTTTCCTATCATTACAGAATGTATCGATATCAGATTCAGCCCAAATACACTAGTCTATGGATAGTTTACTGATGAAGGAGAGGTGGACGATGGATTTTGGACACCCAACTAAGAGCACAACTAAGACGACTCTGGAGGCTCAAATGATGGCTAGGTTATCAAGAGTTGGTTTTGATTTGGAATTTTATGTTCCGGGAAATTGGTTTTTTTTGTTATATTTTAGAAATAGTTGTTTTAATTTTGGGGTGTAACTGGTATTGATTACTATTGTTAATGCTGATACTGCTAAGAGAAACTAGTAGGGCTAGTAGGTACTTCTTTGTTGAAAGATTGGTTTCAAGTATCGTTTGATGCTTAGTTTGTTTTATGTGGAGTTTTACGTATCATTTCATACTTAGTTTATGTTGTATTGAGGTTCTTGTATCTGGCTGATACCCGATATGTTTTATGTTTGGTTTCTAGTATCTGTGGATACTTGTAACATTTTACGTTATGATTCAAGGGACGGTTAGGCTACTTGATTGTTTGTTTTATTTATGAAACTCTGGATAAGCCAGCAAGTGTAATTAAAGACTGCTATCCTCCAGGACATAGGGAAAGTAGACTTCGATACAAAGAGTTTTCCTTACACTTGGTTGATTAGATACTTCTTTTCAGTTCGCATGAAATCATAGCAAATAAGTCTTGGACTTAGCGAGCCTAGCGATATAGTGAGCGAAGACTGTTAAACAACCTATCGAGATTTGCAGTAGTAATACTCACTTGAATTCCTCATAGTTAGGGATATGAGTTTCTATCATGATACCTTACCAGGACCCATTCCCCTAGGTGCCTGATATACCCGGGTAAGTGTTACACAGAAGGGTAAATCAGATGAACATTTTGACTAAAGTGTCCTTTTCAGATTCTACATCAAGTAGTCTCCTCTTTTGGAACTCTAGCCGGAATTTGAGTTCCATGTCCAGCTGTAATTGTATGCTTACGATATATATAAATCATGCCCTTTTTGCCTAAAATATCTATTGCGACTACATCTGTACTCAAAAGCACCATATATGCTAACTGGAAGCATCTCCATAGCTTCATGATCAGTATCTTGATTAACAACAATTACAAGAAACATTACCAACAGCTGTTAACTGATAATAGTCCTTGACTGAGGTACCTTTCTATTCTGCCTAACCAGTAGCTGAGGTCAAGAAGTTGTCTTCAGGAATACAGAAAACGCCAAGAATTGATAATTAGTTTGAGGTTAGTAATTCCTTAAGATATTCTTTTCCACTTGATTGTAACATTTGACAGCGCTGTGAGTCATAGTCTAAACTTCTATAATTGCCATTTATAAGACCTATAATACATTATATAGGAGATGTAAATCAAGTTTTCATAACAGTAGGATCAGTCATTGTGTATCTCATTGTATTATTTAGGTAATTAAGTGGATAATCAACTCTATATATAGAAAATGATTTAAGGTGTGGTTGGGCTAGGGCTCTTTCATCATGTAAAATAACCTTTTTCTATTTATTCAGTATTATTGTTTTGTGCACATTATTCTATTTTGATAGTTTCCATTTCATGTGAACCAGACATGGTCCTTGATCTCAAAATGACATTTTAACTCATAATATAATAATTTAGCTAACTGTGAACGCTTTGCGTTGCAACTAGATACACCCTAACTAGCACACAAGTAGGTAAAAAACTAACTTCATCTTACTGGTAATAAATACTGGTAATATTTTTATTTTATAAAAATAATTATTATATAATGTAATCTAATAGATTAAGTTGGGTAGAATATTACCAATAGTAGTTAGTAAAAATCTAGTAATTATTGTACTATGGAATAAATATATATATATACTCTATACCAATAAATAGAATACAAATAAATACTATAATATTATAGTGTTATATGAGCCTGTATAAGTTAAAACCTGACCATGGGGCTTTTTTTGAAAATTGCGGGAAAATGCATTACCACAATAGTTACCAAAACAAAAAGGTTTGAGATACAACTAGTTTTAGTTTACCTATATTTTCACAGAAATACTACACCCTTAAAAAAAACTTTAAAATATTTCTATAACTATTAAAATTCTATTTAGCCAATCTGCTTTACAGCTATGATTTCAAATTTACCAATAACTTTAAACTACATAGTTTTGCATGATTTCTTTTTCTTATACCCTAGTGGATAACCATTTCTTTTAGTCAAATTACCAATCTCTACCCCTTTCAATCTAGAAACCTGCATTCTAACATGTTCTTCCTATTCCTTCACTCTATGTTCCAACTCTTACTGCTTTTTATATACTCTCATGGTAGTAATAGTTTGCATGATATTGTTTGGAATAGTGATAGATATGAAGAAATCTCTCATACTAGCCTGTTTAGTTCTTGTAGACTTTATAGATGGAGCTTGCTCGACCACGGTAGATGACAGGAATGTATAAAGCCAGGTAGATTGAATATGATCTGAGGTATAAGGGTTATACTTGCTCCATATATCAAATACTCTTTTCTGATTTTAGCCTCAATCATAAAATTGGCTCAGGAAACACTTTGCTAATTTGTTCTACAGTTACTTCTAACTAATGAGGTCGAAGGGATCTTACAGAGTGAAACATGAAAATAATTTAGAAAGTGGTTTCTGAGAAGAAAAAGATAATTAATATTAAATATATGCAAGATAAATAAACACTTATGTACTATCAATATTACTAAACTCTAGAAAGACAATTTTCCAAAATTTACATCTTGGGATATACCAAAGATATTATATAAGCAAGACATTATGGTTGCACAAGCTACATCTAACTTCAAAGAATTATAACAGACCAACCAGTAGTATATTACTTATGATTTCCCAATCTATAGATGTACAAGCGGCTAAAGTTATTTAAGATGGTACAAAGTGTATTTGTGAATTTTTTAGTTTTTGGGACATAAAACATGCTACAAAGGTGATATAGAGTTCTAAAATATTTTCTGAGCTACTGGACATATACTTTGAATAACTAGATAACGTATTTTACCTAGTGTTGGGACATGTCATAGTAATGGGACACCTTTCAAGTTAGAGATTCAATTTACAAAAACATCAATAAATCAATAGAGAGTTGACAGAATTAAATCAAATTTTGTATTTAGAATGCCCAAAGGGCTTTGAATTTACTGTAAAAATTACAGGTTCACTATAATATGAGTACTGACACAATCACAAATTCAGTACAAAAACAGATTTTCTAAACATGCTTTAGCTATTCAAGTGCTAAATCACCAGATTAAATACTAAGATTATTTAGTTTGCAGCACTGGTGCGCTGAGGTCTGGACCGTGTTTGGGAGGTAGTTGCTGGTTGATTGAAATTCTACAAATCCCAAGTCGTTAGTTTAAAGTATAGTTACTATTTTTCAGGCGTATATTGCCTTTGCAATAATGACAGTATTACTTACCTCACCCATGACATTTGACATATTGGTATCAGAATCTTCCTCATCTGATTCCAAATCAAGTTCTCTTTGCCGATGGGATATTTTGTGCTTTCTACCAACCACAATTGCAGGCTTTGTGATGGTTTTCTTTACCTTGTGCTTTTCAGCAGCCTCCAATTACTGTTTATCCTGTTCCTCAGGCTTGCGATTGAGTTTGGCCAACTCCTTTGTACCAAGTAAAAGTCCACCAGGAAGCAGGCGGTGATCAGCCTTTGCAGGTTTCAGTAAATTCTAGGCTGCATTTGCCTCCTCTTTGGCAATAGTTTTCTCCGCCTCAGATATTCTGGGTTGTTTGATACAGCGTGAGAGTAGGTCCTTGGCAGATTGGTCTGCGGGAGTAAGAGGGATGTGTTTATTCTCCTGCTCAATCTTATCAAGGTCAGGAGTGGTATCTAGGCGACTGGAAACTGATCTGAGACGAGGACGACGGACTGAAAGCGGATATTTGGGAGCCATTTTGGCTTGAAGATCAGGATCATAGAGAATTCTCTCTTGGCTGAACGGGATAAGTCCCGTGGCCCTCCAGGCAGACTTGATGTTGGTCTCAGTGAAGGTCTAAAGGTGTGTGCTTTGCAACATTGGAAAGAGATCGCCTTCCTCAATTTTGCCATAGGGTCTCAGCTGCCGAACCGGGTCTTCCAATTCTTGCTTGTAATAAGTTGTTAGAGGACCACAGATACCCTCATTTAGAGGTTGCAAGATATGAGTAGCATGCGATGGAAGGTAAATCAAGTGAATATTGTGTTTGACTGCATGGTTGATAAACTCCAGGTTTTCGACATGGGAAGAATGTCCATCAAGAAGTAGGATATGATGCTCCTCAATTCCATTTTCAGGCCTGGTGGAAGGCTCAAATACTACCTTAAACCACTTGAATGTGATCTCAGTATTGGTAGTTCCTTTGGAAGAGGTGGCGAAGTAGGCATCCTCTTTTTCCTCGATTTCAATATGGGTATGATGTCCCATTAGGTGTGCCCCAGCCTTGAAGATAATCAGTGGAGCCAATACCTTTCCTTGCCCAGAAACAGCCTCAACAACGGTAATCCATTCACGTCCCCCATCTTGGATCATACTAGGATTTCTGCAAGAGGCACGGCAAGCCAGAACTCCTGCCCCACCAAGGCCAATTGCAAAACCCTTCTCGTCAATGTTCCAAGAATTCTCATTTCTGACATCAAACTTCGGTTTCATATGGTAGAAGCGCTCCAAATGAATCTTGAAGGAGTCCAAATCAGTGGCCAGAGCCCTCTCTTTGTCCAATGTCTTGCCAACTTTTGAATCCAATTCTGAATGGCCTCTGAGAAAGCGCTGCAACCAATGGTCTCCCAAGTTGTCAGAGGAATTTCGACTTCTTAATAGCCCTTGCACCATTTGATAAACATGCCGACGTGTGGGACGAAATCCTGAGATATCCCATTTTGTAATCCAGGCCCCTATTGCAGTCTCCTCAGCGGCTGAGAGAATTTGTTGAGCTTCATGGGCCTGTTTGGCAGGTGCAGACTTGGCTGAAATTCGATTGTGGAAGGTGCTTTTGGGGATTTGGTAGAAGTTGGTAAGCTTGCGGACTGAGAGTGTAGGATCAGCAGCATACCCTTGAAGTGCTTGTTGGATCTTGTCTTCTTTATCATCCTTTTTCTGCGGCATTCTCAGTTGAGTGAGATGTAGTTTGACTTAGTGTATCGAATTTTCGTTATATCATGATTTTTGAAACAAATATGGTTTAGGGATATAAGTTTGACTTCCACAGTTTAAACACACAACTTGGAACATCTACAAGAGCTTATTCTTCCTAACTTTAAGGCATTAATCTCCTGACCTAGGGCATTCAGCAGCCATAAAGTTTCCTGCACATTTTACTATATTACCTTCTCTAGCCTCATTTTATATTCTTGTTTATATTTCCTTCAATCATAGATATATTAGCTACTCAATAACTCAAAATCACTCTAATTATATTCAAATTTTACAAGGCAATTACTAGGTAGGCTGTTCGTATTCACTACAAATTCCAAAGCTATTAAGTTTATATTGATTGAGATATGTGGAATTTACATGTCCTATTGCTGGGTTGCCATGGTGTCCCATAACTATGACATGTCCCAACACTAGGTAAAATACGTTAGGTGGTTAAGCAAAAATAAATGTTTTGTGGTTGGGGCCCAATAGTCAGGTTAAACTTATACAGGCTCATATGATGCAAGGAATTTTAAAATATATAATTATAATTCTAAAAAAACACGAGTGTTATAATCACATAAGCTAATAGGAAAGATAAAGAATAGAAAATGGCTAAAAGATAATGTTGAGCAAATATCAAAGTCATAAAATTTTAAATATTTAGAATAAAACTATGATATGCAAAGTATTGTGAAAGTTTCTGATTTATAGTTTCAAAAGACTAAGTGTAGACCCACTTTTTACATGCAAAATGTGATAATTTCAAAAGTGACAGCAATTGCAATACTTATGCCAACTATCTATTGCAGAAGTTAAAGTCATAGAAATTAAATTTGGTCTAATAAGATCTGATTTAAATTTTAGAATATGTTAAATATTTTTTTAAAAAGGTTGTTTTTAAAGTATTGTAATTATTGTTACCTCACTTTAACTTAAGTAATAAATGGTTGAGATAAGAATTACAGTTGCTGTAACATTAGATATTGTCATATTTTCTATATGAAAAGTAGATCTACATCTAGTTATTCAAAACCATTTAACAAAATAAAACTCTTTGCAAATACCCTTTAAATATAAATATAGAGTTGTAAATGTAACAAGTACAATTTTCTGCAAGATCCATATCGGAAAATAATCCTTTTGTCCATTCTTTGCATCATCCGTTCCCCAACCCTTAATGCCCTCCTTGTTATAATACACTTTATTTTTACGCAAAACTATAAATATAACCTCTAGTCAATTGGAAAGTACTTCCAATATATAAAGTAAATAATTAAGTGCGTCAGTTCTTTGACTCTCATAGTTTCATACTTTAACTAGCTCATATGATAACTTATAATAGCTTATTTGATTGCAAATATTGCACTATTATACATACCAATATTGAAACTGGTACTACTACTCTTCAGCCAGATATTTAGTAAACTGCTAGTAGAAAACTTGGGGAGTAGGATTATAAAAACTAGTGTGTGTAATATCAGACATCAGGGAGGTGTGATTATTATTACCAAGATAATTTGATACAAGATATTAAAAATCACAGTGCCAAATACGAGCTGTCAGAGTTGGCAGAATCACTTGCTTTTAAGCACTTGGAGGCCTCCGAGTTTGTACCTTGGTGACAAGTATTTTGCTCTTGGTCTGATATAGGTTATTAGTATTACTTCAATTATATATAATAAAATATATATTAATTAAGGTTAAATATAACAGGTACCTCTTGTTAGACTCATCTCTGATTATACAGTTCTTCTTACTCAATCTATTCAATATACCTTTATTAACTATTTCTAAAAAAAGTTCATTTTTGACTCAGGAGGTACAGGTTTCACTGATATGTATGCAAAATCTTGAAGCTTAAATCCTACATATATAAAATGCTAAAAGGTAAAAGGATTCTTTTGAAGAATGTTTTACCATTATTGGACCTCTTGTGAATTGCAATGAAATACTTTTAACATCTTTCTTCAGATTCCCCTTTTCAAGAATTTTCTCTAATAAAATATATTACTTCTACATTAGGTATTAAGCAACCTATTTCAGTAACTGATGCTGAAACTTGTTAGAGAGAATAGTGACAAAATGATTGCTTTATAGAGCACTTTATATCACTGTTTTCTATATATCGTACTTCTAGGACTAAGGTTACAGTCTTTTAGTTGCTTTCTTGAATTGTGTATTTCAATATTTCTCCGATATTCACTTACATCCGGTTCAAATAAGTTCACCTAGCAGGAAAACTAAATATGGTAAATAGCTCTTACCAAACAAGAGTGGAAAAAATACTATATAAGAAAATGATCAGAATAGGATAAAATATATTTGAATTTATACTCTTTTTTGGTATGACATTTTTATAGCATAAACGTGACTTTTATAAAATAAATAAAACTTTGAATAGAGGGGTATGTTTGGGCCATGCAAAACTAATGCAATATAATATTATTTTCAAAATATTTTTTTGGGGCAGAAATATAAGAATTACCCCAATAAGTTAAGAGTTTCAAAAGAAACCCCTTGACTATGTGCTTGTATAATAAAATGAATATGTAAGAAACTGTTTATACATAGTATATAACTAGTACAAGACTTAATTGAAATTTAAAATCAAACTCGTGCTTTTATTGTATACAAAAATGTTTATTGATCCAAACATAATTGAAGACCAAAATAGCCTATGCTGACTATATCAAACCATTGTTAATTCGGTTGAGAATAGTTTCTCAACTTGATTCAAAAGTGCTTTTACAAGAATTAGTTAGTTTCTTTTGTCTATAAACTATTTCCTATAATTGCAGTTACAAATATTCTGTGCGAAGTGCTTAGATGGTATTTGATGTATATTCATAGCCCAACTAAGATAGTAGTATTAGTGGGTTCAAAACAAGGCTGTATGACTTTAAAATAAATATTGTCACCCTACTCTTATGAAACCTATCAACAGGGTTATATTATCTTAGTATATATATAGATTTTGTAATTGTCTAAATAAACACTTAAATATCAGAAATATGCTATAAATTTATATTAGAATATATTCCATTATCAACTTTTATTGTGAGTATTTTTTACTTTTATTGATTTATAAGATGCAATTTACAGTAAATAAGTATTCAGAATAGTTTTTGCATTTATTATTATAAAAACTACATGTCTATAAATCATACTGTTTAATAGAAAATTGCTTGATATTGGATGCCTAAGTGTAAGCTCTAACAAAAACATGTTCGTATAAACTAATTATTTTTGATTTAAGTCTCTGTTTGGAGTACCTCAATAAAACTATTTAAAATGCAGATTTTTACATTAAAACTTTCTTAAACCTTTTAACTATCTGTAGTACAATATCTTACCTCAATTGAACAACTACTTTTTATGTTCTATTGAGTTGGCTTAAGGGGTTTTTTTTTCAGGAATAGTTGCTCTAAAAACATTATCAAACTGGACTAAAAATGAAATCCCGGAGCCTAAAAGTTACAAAATCTTGTCTTGAATATATTGACCAAGAAGTAACAATTCTTTGAATAGATAGTAAAATACTTTTAAGTAAGTCGGAGAATGTTGATATAATAGCCAGTTCCCATCTTATTTTGCAATTGTTGCTTGTTAGTGGAAGAAAGTGTAATGCAGAACCAAGTCTGCCACCAGACCTTTTTTATTTTGTTTCTGTCTCTTTAACTTATTAAATATTCACAGGGTTTGATAGTACCAGTTATTGATCAAATATGTGGATTTTGTTTTATGATATCAAGTATTAATTAAATGCAACAAAATCAGCCATCCTCCTTCTGCACTACACACCCAGTGATTCAAATCTCAACACCAAGGGAAATGATCTACACTTTTGTTTTGACTCAACCCCACCTTTTGACCACACCATAGGGTGGGGATTTGTCTCAATGATTCCTTCCCCCACATGCCCCTTAGGCCTTACCGTTTTGAGCTTACTCGCTCCCCTTCTGCTATCTAATTTGATAGTTCGACTCCTTTCCCCACTTTAGTTTTGCTATACTTAGCTTTCTGCTCTGCCTCACTTAATATTTGCATGGTCAGGAATTCCCTCTGACCTCCCTATACAGATTTGGAGACAGGGTTGCAGTAAGGGGAAGCATTCTACAGGCCTACAGTTGCTTTACCACACTGATGATCGATTCCCCACTCTCACTTTGATGAGAACGGTCTAGATATCTACACACACGATCCCATTAGTCCTTGGATCTACGAATCCTCCATCCTCACCTCCTGACAGTTGATTAGCTGGCACCTTACTGCCCCCCCTAAGCTGGTACCTTAGTACCATCCCCCAAGTTGATACTCTGTCTTCTGGAATTAGCTCTGGGCCATGACACAAGCTGGCCTCGCTTCGGTTGGGTTCCTCATCTGAGGGGGCCCATTTGCTTCCTCGGTGACTGGCTATATGCCCCCAGGAATATCTTCCAACCTTTTGCCCTTACGGACTTATTATGGAGGCTGAAACTTCATGTGTCTGGAACCTATGCCTATGGTTTGACTTCAGTCTTAGGTGTTGCAGTTTTCTTGTTTTGTCTTCTGTTTTGTTGCATTTAGTTGGTTCAGTATTGGGCCTAGGGATTGCTATCATGTTGGTTTTGTTGGGTTTCTGGTTGTAATTACTGCAGGGAGGCTTGTTAGGATAATTTTTTATACTAGTTATGTCAGACTTCACTAAAAGTTTTTCTGTTACGGGGTAGCCAATTCGGTACTATTGAATTGTCTAGGCCGTGTTCGTTTCGAGAAAATTGGAGAACTAACAGGAAAGCTCGGTAATAGGTTGAATAAAAGATAAAAGATTCTCGAAGGTTTTATAACTTGATAAACTGATAACTTGATATATTGTTAAGGTCGCTTCTCCGTTGCTTGATAATCCATTAACTACGGGGGACTGCTAACTATTTATACACTTTTCCCAGTACTTAGGTTGGCCATATAAAAGAAGTATCCGTGGAAACTTCGGCCATGGTCTAAATAGTGCGAACACTGTTTGACCCTGAAGATATATGAACCCATTACAGCAAATGATCCCCCGGACATTCTATTTATCTGAGGGTGTCACGCACTCCACCAGTAGATAGCCTTCGATCCCTTTGCCAAATGAACTAAGTTCAAATTGATCCCGCCCATTTGCGAACATCATACGGAATATCAGGTGATCAGTCTGGATGGCCGTCTTTCCTGCATATATGCACTCATGTGCAGATGTATTCGGATTATCAAAAATGCAGAATACATAATAGATCCACTTGGATAAATTAATCTGTCATCTTTCACCGAGGCTGAGTAGTTCTGGATACGATCCTACTTCTTGCCAGTGTGGGTTGTAGTCAATATAGTCACCTCCCGGCGCTATATACCATCACATCTTTAGACTCGAAAGTCTAGTACCATATCCCATATGTGTAACATTTTCTATAGCTTTCTGGGGTCAGGCCAGTGGAGCAGGTTTATTTACTGCTATAGCTACTGCTGCATATAGATACTGTACCTTGAACATGAATAAAAATTGAATTAAATTAAAAAAAATAAAATAAAAATAAAGATAATTAGCCTTATTTTTAATTGCATCATATGATAAATGTCAAGAATCAGAATCTGATTCTCCAGTTAAATTATAGCCATTCAGACTAGCCTAGTTCGCACCATTTTCCATATCAATCTTGTTTCCATATCCTGCCTCCACTGATGCTCTTCTAATATTTACCTGACTTGATACATCTTCAGTTTAATCCTCTATAACTACTAATTGAGGATTGATATTGCTACTATTAATAGTATCTGGGTCCAATGCCAATAAAGCTTTGACCAAGTCAGGTGATGCCTGGAGTGACTCCAGCTAGTCTCTAGTGGGACTGTTTTCAAGGTCCAAAACTGATGCCAAGAGGTCAGGAGAAACAATGCCTCTAACAATCTCAATTGCTTTAACCTTTTTCTTCCATGTTCTATCTATCTTTCTTCCTTCAATACCACCCTGCTTTAATGATCTATTACCTAATTGATTGTCCATTGAATGTGCCATTTTAATTTCTTTAACATGGCAGTCTTATCCTTTTCTGACTTGTTATTTTTCCTTTGCCTTGCTAACTTCAGAGTAATAACTTCTCCTTTCTGAATAGCCTGACTGGAATTCATTTTACTGGTTTCTAATACTTGATAGAATTCTGAGATAATGTATCTTGTTGAAGATGGGATTTGGCAAGGAGAACTTGAGCACTTTATACCCAGTGCTGGAGGTGGGATTTTGTAGGTACACTAAAGGTCTCTGCTTGATCTACATATTTCTGCGATTGTTTCTAACAATTAAAATAACTATTAGCAAGAAAATGAGGGTCAAACCTATCCTCTGCACCACTCAATACAATGTGGTCACTCATGATAGTGCCTCTGCTATGGCCAAAACTATAACTTCAGTCTCCGCATCTTTTACTTCCTTTCTTGTAAAGCCCGTATTTGCTCTATTAAATGGCTCCAAGAAATTAGCGATATACCTGAATCTTTGAAGGAATTGTTGATAGTTTAGGGTTGAAAGGAATGCTTTCAAATACAGCTTAATTTATAGAAGAAGGACAATATCGTATAGTGTATTTTAAGATAGTGCAGGGTATGGTAAATTTTCATATTGTGATATTGTTTCAATATGTGTAATACACTGACTTCAAGAGCTTCTAGCTAATGTGTAATGTGTGTAGGAAAATCAAATGAAAGTATATGATTCTCATAATATTTTAAAATAAATACATCTTGCCAGTAGGTTACATGTCCAAAACAGCAGTCGGATAATTTAAAGCTGTCCAGGTCCTGCACCAAAGTGATTACCAAAGTGCTCTGGTCAGGCTAGAGAAATCTCCTACTTAGTATATCCAGTTTGTGAAATAGTTATCACCTTGGCTAAGGAAAGGTTGACACGAACCCAGTAGTCTATAATCTTCTGACAGGGGGGGATAACAAGATACGACCTTACAGGAGTTCCCTCAGGACATATGACTTCAATTTAGCTAACAGACTGGCAGTTTTCAGGACTAGCAGTATATAACTTATTCATATCTGTAGGAACAATAACTATTGATCTGGTTGGAAATCCAATTCTAACTCCAGACTTATTAATATTGTAGATATATTTGATGTTACTGATGTCAATTTAGAGAGAGTATTCTGAAACTCTACGAAAATACTTTCAAGTCTGTTGCACTATGTGTTGTAACTTGTGCTTTAATAATCAACTTTGCCTTGATAGTATGCAGGTCTGGATTCCTCTTAAGCTATATTTAAAACCAAAGCAGTAAAGTGTGATTGTGCTTCTCCTCTGGTTTTGACCGACACATGATAGCATTTCATTGTGGGAGTATCAAACTACCCCATCTCTACCTGCTTGTAATAGTATTTAAAAACAGCCTACTATTGAGTGTTTGTTATGAAAATCACATTTCCACTATATTAATCAAAGACACCACTGGAATTGTGCTCTTGATAATGTTTTTGAAGTTGATACTTCTGTATAGATGAGTGCTTAATTTTAAATATTTGAGCAGCAGTACTTACCATTTTCACACATTCATTATTAAGCCATCAAATAGCATGATTCAATCCTGGCTTGGTTTCTAGCTTGGGAGAGGAGGGAGGCATTATGGTTCGTATTAAGGAAGATAGTGGATATATTGTTCAAGTTGATATTTTATACACCAAAAGAGATGTAATTTACACAACACTATCTATGATCTATTTGATACATAGAATTACATTAAATTATAATAGATTAGAGTATGAAATCTTTCCAGATAGAATGATATTACTTGATATTCATTCAATATATTGTGTATTTGAAAAATACAATTAAATATAACGATTGAAATTTAATAGGTTAAAAAGTAATATATAAAATAGAGCAAGTTTAGAGTTATACATGCTCGATGTCAGACTTGCTTCAACTAACTGACTTTAAGCAACATTGAATTAGGAGAGTAACTAGCTATTACGAAAATAGTGGTAGAAGTAGTTTGAATTAACTACCAAGCTATTACTGACCTTTAAGTTATAAGGATAAAGAGCCTTCTCATATATTGTAGATATATAGTTAGAGTTTTATTTGTATATTAAAATATTTATTAGTTAATTGTGATATTTTCTATGTATTTAAAATAATTTGAAACATTTTTTTTATGATATAGAAATATGTTACAGTTGAATGAAAACTAAAATTTAATTTACTTGAAATTTATTGTATACTGGTTACTATACTTGAAATGTGGTTTACTTGTCTTTCCAAAAAATGGCACCAGTTAGGTTCTAATTTAAATATATTGATATTAAAGAAGTAAAACCACAAAAGAAGAGAAGAATACAGGATAGAAAGATGATGAGGTATTAAACAATAATATCATAGTAAGGCAAATGTAGATGTGAGCAATATAGTAGTAGAAGTTTAAATATAGTATTAACTTGCTTAATAGGAAATTACACTTTAAGATTGGTTATTGAAATATGGTATAAGAATAAGGGATGACAATATAAGCGGATTTGATCAAGACTGCTGCTTGGCTATGATGGTGGAGAAGAATTATGTTAGAGAATATTTCCAGTATATTCCTAATATGTAACAATATTTCTGTACTAATCAAATGGTGAAATTGATTATTATAGAAAGTATATAAGTAGCCACCCCTCATTCTCAGCCTATGAATTCAATAGTAGTAGATTTCTTGCCCTCTCTCTCTCCTTCTAACTCTAGCCCACCAGGTTGGCCTTGCTCCCAGTTTCAAATCCTCAAAGGCAAAGAATCAAATTCATGGATTAGTTGCTTACAATTACAGAAGTCATCAATCAGTACTGTAACTCCCAATATCATAAATGTTGGAACAACTAACCCTTAGTAAAGTCTGCTAAACTCTTCTTAGGTAAAGCTAATAGTATGAGTAATAATAACCTCTTACTATACGAGTGGCAAGATATTCGATTGGTGTAGTTCACTAAGATTAAGGTCATATTTGATTCAGTAGTCAGTGAGTAGATCATCTAAAATATTGCAGAGACATTATTTAAACTGTTTATTGGCTGCTGAATAATCAAGAGGCAGAGGAATTTGAGTTTGGCTAGGGGAGATCATTGATGGAACAATATTATTCACCTTTAAGGAAGTTAAAACCTCATAGACAGAGTATAATTTGATGACATATAAGGCAAGTAATTGTCAGTCATCGGGCAGGGTAGGTTCTAGATATTCCTAAATCTTTTCTACTACTAGTCCAATATTACCAACTTCAAATTTGTTCTGCTTTTCTTAGTCCCTCAAGGATCCTATCATCTTAATTCTTCTTTCATTAAATTTAGAAGGTATTGAGTTCACTGTAACTGATCCTACTTATTACCCTTAAATATTATTATTAAGGGTCCTACTCTTAACCTGCCACTCCCGAATAGTCCTTACCAAAAGCTAACCTGCCTCTTTTGCCAACTGCTATTACGAGCTTTGGCTTGGAGAGAGTCACCACCTTTGTTGGTATAGGTTTGGCTATATAAATACTGTAAGACTCTGGGAGATTTGTTGAGGTTGCAAAACTATTGAGTTAATTGTGGCCAATATCCTTTTACTTATAACGTATGCCACATCTGACATGTGAATTATGTCACACAAAGCTTAACCTAGTGTAAATAGCTTGTCAGTAGTCTACTGGTCTCCTGGGTCACATGTTCTTTTAACCTAATAGGTAATTAAGTGGAAAGAGGGGAACTATGGCAGCTCATAATTGAAGGAATGAAACTGACATATATTTCAAGGAGCATATCAGTCGACAGGAGGTCATCAGGGTTCATGGCATTACCAAACTCGATTTGCAGCCTTCCACTGAGCCCCTCACATGTACTACCTGTTTACAATATTCAACTACACTCCCAGCCAATTACAAATATTGGTACGCTGCCTACTTTTCATCTCACTTTACCTACCACCTATGATTTGCACTTGAGTAACTCTGCAATTATGAACTATAGTAATTGGTACCAGAGATGGCTCTGGTTCGTGCTTGATCAATAGAATTAATGTTATAGGGTAGCCAATTGGGTACTGTTGAATTGCCTAAGCCTTTATTGTGTCGAGAAAATCAGAGAACTGTAAGGAAAGCTGAGCTAAAAGTATGATAAAATATACGGGTCCTTGAGTGCTTGAAAGCTTGATAGCTTAATAGCTGAATAATTGTAAATAATATTAAGGTTTGTTGTCCGCTGCTTGATGATCTTTTAATAAAAGGTGTTTTTGTTTGGTTATCTCATATATTCTCATTTAATGTACATAAACCAGCATCAAGCACTAGCTATGACATAAATAAAATGTTAATTGCCAACATGCAAAACAAAAGAAATAACCTTACAAGTTCTCCCTTAATGATAACCAAACTTTCTTGTCACCCAACCAAGGTGTTGAATAATAAAAGTATGGAATGAAATGAATTCAAAAGAAATCATAACCACAAGGCAAAATATGGCCTATAAAAAAGCGCTACAAAATCCGAGTCATTGCAGGAGGACGAGGAGGGAGCTCCAGCGATTATTGTAGGGATATTGGGTGGAAAGTTATTACATGTTGCAGGGAGGGAAGTGGCAAGAAACCGTATATAATTAAAGTCCACTAAGAGTGAGGAGATATAGCCAATTGAGGACTACTTCGCAAGCTAAAGCAGAGGTTCGCGACACTTGAACGAGCAGAGGAAAATTGTATACTTGAAGGTTTTATTCATGGAGTTGCAGAAAGGGAAGGTGGGAGAGCGTTCAGTATTAGTCCATTAGGGTTAGGCTGCAGGATAGCTCTTGCCAGCATGCATCTGATGTATTCATCCAGGTGTAAGACAGTCGAGGCCAATGGAGGCAAGTGGGCGGATGGGTGGCTTGTACTTGAAGTAAGTGGGAGACAGATACAGGTGAGTCCAATCAGTGAGGAGGTCCTTTCTGTATTCTTTGATGAATTTTTAAGAGACGACACCAGGGATTAGAGGAGGTGGAATCAGACACTGTGCCTGACAGGAGTTGAGAATTTTTCTGTAGGAGTTTGAAGCCATCTTTGGTCACCTGGACCAGGAGGAAGCATATCCCATTGATAGGAGGGTGGGAGAGTAGGCTGGAGATAGGCCTTGGTTGGTCTCAGCAGGGGGCGATGTAGTTGGCCCTAAGGTACCAAAGCAGGGTGCAGGTGGAATCCTCAGTGGCAGAGAAGTAGAATAATGGAAGAGAGAAAGGCAGGAATACTGCAGCTGGGTGGATCTAAGGATGGGAGCAGGCAAGTTTTAGTCCTACCATCATGCGCAAGTGGGATAAGAGTAAATTGCGAGGGGGGAGGCAAGCCTAATAGGGCAGGAGGCAAACTGGAGTCTGGGAGAAGTAGTTAGTGAACCGCTGTTGGACCTTGAACCAGAAGACTTCCATTTCCTCCATCATGGTGGCGTTTGGGATAAAGAAGTCAGCTGCATAAGACAGGATAGGTAGGGGAATGCTCATAGCTAGAATGCAGATGAGGTAGGAGACTATACCGATGTCGGGGGGATAGAGTTCCCTTATGAGACTGTATCTCACTTGCCCTAGCGCTAGCCTCTTCTACAAGTGCGCAGAGGTTTTCATGGAGAGGCAGATCCAGTATCCTAGCTATCAGACTATGGACGAGGGGTAGAAAAGGCTTTTATCAAGAGAAACAGGTGCTAGTGAGGTGGCAGAGCAATCGCGTATGCTGTGCCAGTGGAGGTGTTCCATTCTAAGGATGGAGAAGGACACCCACAGTGGGGAGGTCTTCTGGCTAAGGTGAGTGTAGTAATCTTGAAGAAGTTGTGTATTCCTCTGGTATGACCCAGATCCTACAGTGACAGTAAAATCATCAACATATAAAAATATGATCCCCTTATGGATAGACATATGTAAGCAAGATACATATAGAAGCAATAACAAAGGAGAGAACGGGTAGCCTTGATGGGCTCCCAGTTGGACAGGGAAGAGGTTATTTGAAGTCGCCTGGAAAAAGAGCTGGCATTAGCAGTCGGTCAGAAATAAGCGAACCAAAGAAACTAAATAAGGACATACACCCTTGGTGCAGAATAAGGAAGTGAAGTAATTAGAGGAAATATTATCTAAGCCCTATTTGATGTCAAGGAAGAGGGTGGATGTCTTGAGGCAGGTAAGCAGGAGTATGCTGACTTCATGTCTGAGGGCAGTACATGGGTCAAAGGTAATAAGTCAAGGAAGCGAGCTGCATTTATTGTGGTTGATGAGGCCGACAGTACAGGGCATTAATAAGAGGCGGGTTGTCATTATCCTTCCCAGAATGATAGACTATTTATAGGAGGACAAAGACTCGAAAGAAGGATAGGGAGTTGTAATCAGATTTGTTAGGCTTGGAGAGGACAATGCCATTGGCCATTTTAAGAGAGAGGGGGTGGAAGCCGTAGGTCAGTAGGGGACCTAGGAGGGAGGTGAGGAAAGGAGGAGTTAATGTGATTGATCCTTTTCCATATACCGTAGGGGATCAGGTGAGGGCCAGGAGCGGAGCTTTCAAAGACTTACTGAGGGTAATGGGGAGTTGCTGTTTCTGAAGTGGCAGGAAGTCCACAAAGGTCGAAGGATAGACGGTGAGTGATGGCGGTCTTTATGGGGGAAAAGGTGATGGAAAAGGGAGGTATAAACTTCAATGGGTGTTTTGGCGTCAGGACAGAAGGGGAACTGGTCAAGGGGTGGGTCAATAGCCACTCAGTGGGCAATCTATATAGACTTTGAGTCCAGGGAGGCTAGATATAAATTCCAGTGCGATGCCTTTACCTTTATTATGGCCTTGAAATATCCAATGTGGCAGGAAAGGCCACTGTCAGATAGCATGGTACAAGGGGACATACTTAATATCCTTACTTCTCTGTTGAAAGCCTATCGGAGTTTGCATAACCTAACAGTCTACCATAGTTTTAACCTCAAGCAAGAATGGTTGTTGGGCGTGTCTAGGACTAGGAGGAAATGAGGGTGCTCAGGTGGAGATCAAATCAGGCACTAATTCAGGCTGATGTCAGGAGCGGGGGAAGCAGTAGGACTGATAGATATTTAATAAGAGGAGAGAGAGAGTTGACCAATTGGCTTTGGCCCAGTTGGGGGTGAGGCAGGGGCAGAAAAGGTGATGAGAGGGTGCTGGTGATTGGGATATGGTCCAAGCCAGCCAGCACTCACATGCAGCCAACAAGTCCCATTTTACATCCTTCTTAGTCAGATCTGTAAACGGTTTAGCTACTTTGTTAAAGTCATTTATGAATCGAGGGTAGAAGCTGGCAAATCCCCTGAAGCATGGGACATCAGTTACGTTCTGAGGAGTGTTCCACTCTTTGATCTCCTCAACCTTTCCAGTCGTCATAGGTATCCTTTTCTCCCATATCTCATAGCACAAGAATTCAAGTTCTCTCTGACGGAAGGTAAACCTATTATGCTAGCGCAAAGACCTGACTTTCAAATCTTTCCTTAACTGATGGACCATTGAGATATGTTGTTCAATTATCTTGGAGTCTATCAGGATACCATCCATATAAGTGATAACTCCGGCATCAAGCATATCTCGGAATACACTATTGATCATACTCAGGAAGGTAGATAGTGTATTGCATAGCCCTAAGGCATCAGCGTATACTCATCCTAGCCATATCGACTCGAAAAAATACACTTTTCTACTCCTCACCCGCAGCCATACAGACCAGATAATACCTATTCTTCTGGTCCAGCTCTGTGTACCCTATGGCCTTTCTGAGCCTACGCCTAAGCTTATTCGTCAAGGGCAAGGGATACTTATTTTTCATAGTACTCTTATGGAGTCCTTGATAATCGATACTCAACTGAACTATACAGTCTGTCTTCATCACAAAGAGGATTTGAGCACCAGCCAGTAAACTAGAATGTGGGAGCTTTCCTTGTTACTCAATTTCTCAGATCTAGTCATATAAGACATCAAAATCTCGCTTGGAGAGAGTGTATATTGGCCATGATGGTGGCTTAGTTCAAGGTTCAATTTCAATCTTATGATCAAACTCTGTATGCGAGTACACAGTTATATTTTCTTGACTAAAAATATTTGCATAATGCTTGTATTCAGAGAGTAGATTGACACTTATATCCTATTTGTCGTTCCCAGTATACACTGCCACTCCCAACCGATATTCCTGACAACAATACTCAGCTAGAAGTTCTTGGCGTGTAATAAAATCCATACGTTCCTTAAAGACTACAAGGTTCATCTGAGTATACTCAGAGCACCACTTCATAGTACTCGCGAGTTCTAGTATACTAATCAATTACAGGATTGTGGTCTTTAAACCAGGACATCAGGAGATCACCATCAACCTTGGTGTCTGGCATATTCCCAAGCTCGAAAGTCATAATATTCACATAGTCTCCCATCTTCTTTCTCACTGTTCTGGTGTAATAATGCTCAGACTTTGGAATCTGGTTACTGCTTCCATCAAGTGTGGTGTTGCAAACATCCGACGCATACAGGGTAACTAGGCCTTCTTAGCCCATGATCTATCAACATAGAACCCCTAGTGCTACTATCTAATGGAAGTAGACGTTCTTCACTACTCCGTTGCATCTGAAAGTTCCTGTCCCTACTGACTCTTATGTGTAATGAGCTAGTGTGTGGCGGTGGGATCGACAGCCACGGTCACTTAGTGTGTCCTTCTTCGCAAACAGCTTTTGTTATCTCAAATGCCATAACGTATCTCATATTATTATAGGTACAGTTTGGGTGTTTACTATTAAGTTACTGAGATTTCGCACATCCACCCTCCTCAAGTAAACTGGCAAAATCACTTTGAATAGGTCATCAAGTCCTGAGTAATTGACATACAGAAGCAAGAAAATAGAATAAAACTAGACCATCGCTCTAGGTCTTCCCCAAGTGAGCACTCAACAAAGGAAATAAGAAATCAACCCTCACAACCCCAATACAAAAGATAACCGATAGCCTACCTGCCCTGCAGCATTGAATCAGGTCCGATTTTCTTCCTTTGAGGAGGGTACCCACCTAGTCCAATTTCCTTTCCTTTCTACCTTTTTCCTTAGGGCCTAATTGTATCAAGTAGAAGTTAGCTTTCTGCTTGCTTTGGTGTTGTTAAGATGGCTTACTTGTTCACTACCATCAGTATCAACCTCTGATATCAGAGGTGATCCTGGGAGGTCAGTTGCCTTTGTCTCAATAGGTTGAGCATCAATAGATCGACATATGAGCACAGTTGAAGTACTATACCCAGCTGTGGAAGCTGTTTACTTTAAAGCTGGTTTGATGGAGTGTACAACTGCTTGAGGACCAGTGCCCTGTCTCCTACAGTGACCCTCAAGCCCACAACATGAGAATTGTTTCAGCTTGCAGCGTTTGTAAGTCAGGGTAATCGGATTGTTATAGTGTTTTTCCTCGTACTCTGACTTGTTAACACAGGAGCGTTTTGCTGTTGCCAAGCGGTTTTTAGAATTGCGATTTCCAGGACCTTGCTCCATCCTCTGCGATCGCTCAGCACCAGGTAAACCTTGGTCGTTCCGCCCCAGGGGAGTATATTTTTCTTTAATAACTTTATAGTTAAAAAATGCTACACAATCTAGTTGGTGACCCATGTTGCGATAAAGGTTAAGGTAGTCGATCTATACTTCAGGGTGTGGAGTCTTCACCTGTCATGCATGTCACAAGACTGCGCTCATACCAATATGAGCTTTGTCCTTCAAAATTATCCAATCATAATACAACATGCTGGCTAACAGAAGGAGTACATTAACTAACTGATCCACCATTCTGGGATTCATAACCAGCCAGTTCCATAAGCGAAGAGCACAAGCCCAATCTGAGTCAGTACTGAAACTCGACTCCAACTGCTTCCAAAAATCTACCCTAGTACCTACCTTGTTGATTGGGCTGAAGGTAATCCCAGGCCTGGGAGCTGCCCCCTCGCTGATCTGCACATGGATGATATAATACCATTCCTTTCTGGCACCCTCAAGAAGGGCGTTGATCAGGCTGACCTTAACCATTTCTAACACTTGCAATATTGATAGTAGGCAAACCTATACTCCGCATCCTGGATGAATTGCTCTATGTCAAGGAGGTCTCTATTTAACCCTTTGATCACCAGCTTCACGAGTTTCTTTTACCGAGGGTGGGACTTTTTGTCAGACTTCTAAAGGTAGTCCGTCAAGGCTTCATACAACTTATCATATAGTTGCTTCTTAGCCTCTTTCCAGCAGGATTTTCGTTGGTCCAGAAATATGCTAAGATCAGGGAGAGAGGAAGAAGCATCGTAACCACTGTTCAAGGAGTCTGAATCACCCTGTTTTGCTTCTTTAATGCTAATTCCACTGCCTCTTGGTTGATTACCACCACCACCACCAGTATATGTATCAATGAGTCCCAAATGTTCATCGGATCTGCTAAAAGATCCTCTGAACTAGGTTCAATAGTATCTGAGGAGGAGAAAGGTTGAACTGGAGAAGGTGGGGCGGAGGTTCCCTTGCAGCCAGAACCTTATCCACTCCCCTTTGAACTAGTTGTTGGAAGCTGGGACACACTCTAACAATAGTATGGTCTTCCGAACCACAAAAACTACAAAGTGGCTTTTTCAACTTCAGACCTAAGGCTGAATGTTTTTGCATTTCACCAGGTGCCTTTGTATATGGCGCTTTGTGGTGGAAAATATGACTGGCAGGTCCAACCTCAATCCTACAAGTAGGGGAACAGTAAGCTGTAGCCAACTGTACTACTGTGCCTGGAAACCCTCTCCTTCCAGCGTTGCATATTGGTTGTGCGGGAGCTGGTGGTGCTGTACAATTGACTAGCGGTAACAGATTTTGTTATGAGGCTGGCAAGGCAGTTGCCTCTGCCACCATATACAGTTATTCATCTTTTAAAAATATCCTATACATAGTTGGTACTGCGGAAGGCTGGTAGCTACCATCGATGTTTTGGGTTTTGCGGATTTTTCCACACTTGTTACTCTCTGTTACACATATGGGATATGGTACTAGACTTTCGAGTCTAAAGATGTGATGGTATATAGCGCCGGGAGGTGACTATATTGACTACAACCCACACTGGCAAGAAGTAGGATCGCATCCAGAACTACTCAGCCTCGGTGAAAGATGACAGAGTAATTTATCCAAGTGGATCTATTACGTATTCTGCATTCTTGATAATCCGAATGCATCTACACATGAGTGCATATAAGCAGGTAAGACGGCCATCCAGACTGATCACCTGGTATTCCGTATGATGTTCGCAAATGGGCGGCATCAATTTGAACTTAGTTCATTTGGCAAAGAGATTGAAGGCTATCTACTGGTGGAGTGCTTGACACCCTCAGACAAATAGATAGTCCGGGGGATCATTTGCTGTAGTGGGGTCATACATCTTCAGGGTCAAACAGTGTTCGCACTATTTAGACCATGGCCGAAGTTTCCAAGGATACTTCTTTTATATGGCCAACCTAAGTACTGGGAAGAGTGTATAAATAGTTAGCAGTCCCCCATAGTTAAGGGACATCCTCCGCCTCCTCTACACACCCGGCGATTGAAATCTCAACACCTCGAGAAATCATCACCACTTTCGTTTCGACTCAACCTCACCCTTTGGCCATGCCAGGGGGTGGGGATTTGTCCTAATGATTCCCTCCTCACCGTGCTCTTTAGGGTCTACCCCTTTGAGCTCATTCTCTCCTCTTCTGCCATCTTTGATGATGGTTCCTCTCCTTTCCCCGCTTTTGTTTTGCCTCGCTTAGCATTTTTGCTCTGCCTCACTTAACATTTGCAGGGTCGGGAATTCCCTCTGACCTCCCTATACGGCTGCGAGACAGGGTTGCAGTAGGGGGAAACTTTCTACAGGCCTACAGTTGATCTAGCAGTCTGATGGTCGATTCCCCCACTCTCGCTTTGATGAGAACTGCCTAGATGTCCACGCACACGACTCCATTGGTCCTTGGGTCTACCCATCCTCTATCCTCTCCTCACCTCTCCTCCTGACTGTTGATCGGCTGGCACCCTACTGCTACCTGGCTGGCACCCTACTGCTCCACCCTTCTGCTGACACCATACTGCCAGGTTTTCCGGAGGATCTGGCGATTTACACTGTCTACCACACACTCCCTCCTCCTCTATCGGCTTACCGACCTCCTTCGGCTTGATTCCTTTGGCCCCCTCGCGCCTGGGGATTTAATTGCCCCCGCCCACCGCCGTACCCTTCAGGATTAGCGGGATATAGGATGTTGTGCCGTTGGCCAAATTGATAGTTCAGGTTGGTTTCTCACTTAGGTGTTTTGTTTCCTTTTGGGGTATTGGTTCTTGTTCACTGTTGGACTTTGTTTATTTCCTATGTCGCTCGTCTGCGGAGGTGAAAGGATTTCTGTCGTTTGGAAGATTTCAGGCCTGTTTCTTCTTAGTAGTTTTTTCTACCCAAGTGCCTAACTTTGTTTCGCTGAGAGGGTTTTTTCAGCTACGGGGGGATGGGATGGACTGTAGTCGGAGGTTTCTTTCTGCCATAGCTCGCGCTTTATGTAGTTTCTGTACCTTAAACAGTAATTCAATGAGATAATCAAAAAAAATCAAAAAAAACCCCTTAGTTAAGGGATCATCAAGCAACGGAGAAGAGACCTTAACAATATATTCAGTTATTCAATTATTCACCTGCGAGAACCCTTTTTTCATAACCATACTTTTACTGAGCTTTCCTGACAGTTCTCCGATTTTCTCGATACGAGCACGGCCTAGTCAATTCAACAGTACCTAATTGGCTACCCCGTAACACTATATTGTTATTCTCCTGTCACCAAAGCAATTCTATATTCTCTCATGCCCAGAGAATACTTTGACGCTCTAAGTTTTCATCAGTGCCAACATTGTGGGCACTGCCGACCTCTCAACTTTGACAACGTTTTTCCTATATGCTGCGAAGAATACGCAGTTGACCTCTGAGCAGTAGCACTTCGACAACTGGCTCGGATACAGCGAAAATATACAGAACATATCTATCGTGAAGACAGACGGCGGGTAACTGCGTTTATAAAACGCAAACAATAATCTACAATATCCTACTTTTTGAAGAAATACTTGTTGCTGACCTTGCGCAAAACCCGCTATTCAATCTAATTTCTCTTCCAGTTAGCATCTTTGGCCTAGAGGCTAGACTACTGGTTAGTTTATATTTTCTCAAAGAGAAATTATTTGGGTCTCTAAGCGAGCTGCCATGGCTATGGCACGGGATGACACACCTAGTCCTAGTCCATAGGGACATGACAGGATGATCGAAGAGGATGACACGGGTTCTACCCCTTCGGCATCTTTAATCCCGTCCCGAAGCCGTACTACCTCTCACATTACTCATTTGGGTTGCCCAACATCAAGAGTTCAGAAACGTGCCGAGCGAACCAAGAAGCCTGTCAATACGCAAGATAACTTCCAGCAAAATGTTGTCTATGCATTACGCCACCTGGACCGATCCTTGAAAGAAAGTGCCGATGAGAATCACATAGCGATCTCAGCACTATCACAGGAGGCCAGGCAGGGTTTTACGATGCTAGAATTGCTGCAGAGCCGTATGGCCAGAGGTGAAGTTATCAATGATGCTGATATACAGGAAGGTCGTCATGCATTGGAACAATTGAGTGGCGATACCGAACGGGAGCAGCAAAGGTTACGTGCCCAGGTTCAGGAAGAGTTCCGACGCCAACTGGCTCAATAAGAGCAACAGGCCCAAGTCTCTGAAACAGGTGACCTGTTAGGCACATAACTCCCACAAGGGCCCAGAGGAGCAGTTTAAGAGCTCTGGGCTT